>CAUEEP010000090.1:0-13451 GCA_958450365.1 Mesorhabditis belari
ATAAGCTCGATCTTGTAGCTCGGTCAATTTTAAATTAGTTTTTAATGTCATATATACACGTGTCTAATTGTAGTTGTGTTTGTATATCAATTATCTTTCTTCGTCTACGCTGTTCAATCTGTTTGCATTGTCACTTTTCCTTGTCGGATAAAGTATTAGGTTGGTGCAGATGAAACTTCCGTCACACTTGTTTGTTTATATTTTGAACCTAATAAAAGTTTTTATTGAAGATATTTGTCTATCTGAAAGAGCGTCTCTTTGCGCGTCTTTTGATATCTAAGCCTTAAGCGTTTTACTTAATTTGAAGTAATTTTTAGCTTCTAGAAAATGGTTGGCGAAAAATTTCGAGTGCGGGTTTGCTTGTTGTATGATTTTAAACAAGGCAGAACGCCTGCGGAATCTCATCGTGCTCTGTGCAAAGCATTCGGCGATGACGTGTTGTCCGAACGTCAATGCCGGACTTGGTTTCAGCGCTTCCGAGACGGTGATGAAGAGTTTGAAGACGAAAAACGCGGGAATCCGCCTCAAATTGTCGACAACGATGAGTTGAAGAACGCTATCGAATCGGATTCATGCCAAACAACTCGAGAGCTTGCAGAGCTGTTTGACTGCGACCATACAACCATTCTCCGCCATTTGCACGCATTTGGTAAGACGAATCGGTGTGGAAAATGGGTGCCACATCAGCTCAGCGACGCAAACAAAGCGGCTCGAGCTACAATGGCTGGAATTCTCGACTCTATTGTTACGGCAGATGAAAAGTAGATATGTTACGACAACACAACAAGAAAAACGGCAGTGGTTGACGCCGGTGAACCGCCAAAACCGACTCCCAAACCGAATATCCACGGAAAAAGGTGATGCTTTGTATTTGCGGAATAGTAAAGGTCTCTGTATTTTGAGGTGCTGGATTCGGGCCAAAGAGTCACGGCGGATCTCTACAAAACCTAATTGAGCCGCGTGGACCAGGCATTGCGTCGTCAAGGCAATAACACAGCGACTACAAAATTGCTTCGCGATAACGCTCGACTCCACACCGCAAAGATCACTCAGCAGAAAATCGAGGAATTGGGCTGGGAAGTTCTGCCTCATCCGCCATATAGCCCGGACTTGGCCCCATCCGACTACCACTTGTTTCGTTCGATGCAGCACTCTTTAGCAGAAAAAAAATTCAAAAACCGCGAAGAAGTTGAAATCTGGGTGTCCAACTTCTTCGAGTCGCAGTTGCCCGAGTTCTTCTAAAAGGGCATCCATTCTCTGCGTGGAAGATGGCAAAGAGTCATTGATAATGATGGCGAATATCTTTTGGATTGAGGTTCTGTATTAGGATTTTTATAATAAATTTTGTTTATGGTTCCAACGGAAGTTTCATCTGCACCAACCTAATATATATATATATGTTGTGTCCGATTTAGATTTCCGTCCGATTTAGATTACAGTCTATATCGGACGTCCGATTTAGATTTAATCTAAATCTTATATAGATTGAACAATAATACGTCTTATATAGATTGAACAATAATATAAACATGCTTAATATATGTTCTTAAGCGTTTTCTGTAGTTTTCTGCATTTTTCAAAGGTCTTTTATTGATTACAGTCTATAGTTGGGTTTTCTTTTCAGAAAAAGACAGTAACAGACCTTTGAAAAATGCAGAAAACTACAGAAAACGCTTAAGAACATATATTAAGCATGTTTATATTATTGTTCAATCTATAGAAGATTTAGATTGAGTCTAAATCGGACGTCCGATATAGACTGTAATCTAAATCGGACGTCCGCGATAAGTTCAATCTAAATCGGACGTCCGATTTAGATTGAATCTAAATCGGACGGAAATCTAAATCGGACACAACATATATATATATATAAAAGTTCCCAAACAAGGCTATTTTAGAGCGAGTCAGTTTTGCAACACGAGGGCGCGTTGTCGTGGATGAGAACGATCTTTGACTTGAGGGCCGATTCTCTCTTCAGTGAATCATTCACCTTTCCCAACTGTTCACTGTATTTGATTGCATTAACGGTCGTCTTGCTATTCAGCAACTCCCAGCTCGGTCGTCTTGCTATCCAGCAACTCCCGGCTCGGTCGTCTTGCTATCCAGCACACCACTCCATCCATATCCCAGAAAACGCAGAACATAAACTTCTTCTGGTGCAAATCGGGCTTAGGGTCACTTTCGGGTTTCTCGCCCGGTCCCACTCCATTGCCGCTTTCTCCGAAAGTTCACAGATAAAACCCATTTCATCTCCCGTCACAATTGAGGAAGAAAGCGATTTCCTTCGTATTGTGAGAGATTGACGGCACTGATCGAGGCGCGCTGCCACTTCTGGGGGCCATTGAGGTCATGGGGCACCCAAGCCCCAAGTTTCGATCTAAATCCAAAGGTATGAAGGTGCCTTAGCACTGTAGCATGATCATTTCTGCCTTCTGCTTATTTTACAGGCAATTTGCGGGTTCCCCTTTCGTGGTAGGATTTTGGTTTTGAATCAAACTTTCGAAACAAATCGAAAAACTTTCAAAGCCAATTTTTGACTGCTTCTTCCGAATCGAAGTGTTCTCCGGCAAGCTTCGGACGTTTTTTTTTTGTTCTGAATCTAACTACGATCTCAGTTTTTTCGTCACTGGCACAGGAGCCGCAGAAAATAGAAAATTGGAATTTAAGCGGTGGGTTTGCACCGGACTGTATTTCCCTCGCCCCCTCTACCCTGCCGTTCTATTAGTGGACGATCCTTTCAATTACAGTGTTTACTTTATGTGTTTTCGATAGTTTTTTTTATGATCTTTATGCTTTTTATGATTTTAAATAGTCGAATTTGATATTCTCCATCTTTTCTATAGCTTTTAGCTATAGCTTTCTATAGCTTAATAAGATTTTTCTCGATTTTATCACTAGAAAGGACTCGTGAAAGTCTCGCCGAAAAGAATCGATCACTTTTCTTCTTCTCTGAGCAAAAGAGATTACAACCGAACCGATTTCCGCTTTTATTTCGATTTCCACTGAATATCTTTTCATATATCTTTTCATTTTCTTCATTTTTTCATTTTTTCATTTTTTTATAAAATAATCATTCATTTACTAAAGGAAATCTTTTTTTTTTCAAAAAAATTACCGAAATCATTGTCAGCTTTCATTTAATCAGCTCGATTTTAATTCAGCGTTATTTAATGATTAAAAAAAGCTGATTAAATCAAGAATTTTGATCTAATACGGTTCCAATACGGTTCCAATTCGGTTCCTATTTTGATCTAATACGGTTCCAATACGGTCCCCATACGGTTCCAATACGGTTCCTTTTTTCATCTAATACGCTTCCAATACGGTTCCTTTTTTCATCTAATACGGTTCCAATACGGTTCCTATTTTGATCTAATACGCTTCCAATACGGTCCCCATACGGTTCCAATACGGTTCCTTTTTTCATCGAATACGGTTCCAATACGGTCCCCATACGGTTCCAATACGGTTCCTTTTTTCATCGAATACGGTTCCAATACGGTCCCCATACGGTTCCAATACGGTTCCAATACGCTTCCAATACGGTTCCTTTTTTCATCTAATACGGTTCCAATACGGTTCCTATTTTGATCTAATACGCTTCCAATACGGTTCCTTTTTTGATCTAATACGCTTCCAATATGGTTCCTTTTTTCATCTACTACGGTTCCAATACGGTTCCAATACGATTACGGTAGTTTTCTTTAAGCTTTTTAGAAAATGATTTATTTTCTAAATGAAAATGATTTATTTTCTAATTTTCTAAAAAATGATTTATTTTCTAAAAAATGATTTATTTTCTAAAAAATGATTTATTTTCTAAAATGATTTATTTTCTAAAGCGAATTTCACTTGTGTTTATCGAAAATTGGAACAAAATTGACGAAAAATTGGAACAAAATGAAATTGAATTCTTTCTTTTCTCTCAAATAGTCATTTTTGATCACATTACACGTTTGAGTCTCTTCTTTTTTTCAGAAATTATAAGCTTTATCATTTTCCCTACCTTAAATACTCGAATATCCTCTTTATCTAGATCCTCTTTAGCTAGATCGAAGTTTACTCTCAAATAAATCCTCATAGCTTGAAATGAGTACGTTTATTTTGAAATGTTTTAATATCGAATTAAAGTAGAGAGAATGAAGAGTTTTTTGAGTGTTTACACAGATTTTTCCCATTAACCAGCGCTTAGAAAAAATGCTTTGAAAATCGGCTTTTTTTTTACTTTTTAACTTTTGACTTTTTGAATTAACCCTGGTTAAACGACGCGACGCTTCTATATACTGTTCTATTAGATTTCTGTTAGAGTTCTATTACAGTTCTATTACAGTTCTGTTAGAGTTCTGTTAGAGTTCTGTTAGAGTTCGGTTAGAGTTCGGTTAGAGTTCTGTTAGAGTTCTGTTACAGTTCTGTTACAGTTCTGTTAGAGTTCTGTTAGAGTTCTGTTAGAGTTCTGTTAGAGTTCTGTTAGAGTTCTGTTAGAGTTCGGTTAGAGTTCGGTTAGAGTTCTGTTAGAGTTCTGTTAGAGTTCTGTTACAGTTCTGTTACAGTTCTGTTAGAGTTCTGTTAGAGTTCTGTTAGAGTTCTGTTAGAGTTCTGTTAGAGTTCTGTTAGAGTTCTGTTAGAGTTCTGTTAGAGTTTTTACGGTGTCTTTGATTTTTGTTGCTTTCTATTTTAGTTCCTTTTATAGTGGCTGGAAATTACGTGCGCTCAACATCTGAAATCGTTTTAAACAATGTATAAAGCATAGTGGGAGCCAGTGGAAGAGGAGCCAGTGGTAGAGGAGCCAGTGGAAGAGGAGCCAGTGGAAGAGGAGCCAGTGGTAGAGGAGCCAGTGGAAGAGGAGCCAGTGGAAGAGGAGCCAGTGGTAGAGGAGCCAGTGGAAGAGGAGCCAGTGGTAGAGGAGCCAGTGGAAGAGGAGCCAGTGGTAGAGGAGCCAGTGGAAGAGGAGCCATCTCAATTCCAAAGCTCGCTCGATAAGGAACCAAGTTTAAAGAGATTAGGAACCAAATTTCTTAATTATTAAATGTTTTTTGTTACAACTGTAAAAATAGATATTTTTACATGTTCTTTGAAAGAAACCATTAAATTATAGCGTTTTCTTTGTCGCTTTCTTGTCGTTTTCTTGTTGTTTATTAAATTATAGTGTTTAGGGCACGTAATTTTCAGCCAGATTTTTTATATTTGTTGTTTAAGTTGTTGTTTGTTGTATTGTTTGTTTTATTTGTTGTTTATATTGTTAAGTCAATCTTTTTATATTGTTAAATCAATCTTTTTATATTGTTAAATCAATTTTTTTTCTATTGTTAAATCAATCTTTTTTCTATTTTAGATAAAAGAATGCCAGCAATGACGGGCCTTTTGGCCTGTGGCGTATCGGTGTTATTTTTTGGATCAATGTTTGTACCAATTAAGAAATTCGATGCTGGAGATGGTAAGCTTTTAGAGCTTTTAGAGTGTTTAGAGCTTTAGAGCTTTTAGAGCTTTAGAGCTTTAGAGCTTTTAGGGCTTTTAGAGCTTTAGAGCTTTTCAGAGTGTTCTAGGCTTTTAGAGCTTTCAGACTCTTTAGAGCTCTATGCTTTCAGGTGTTTAGTTCTTTCTAGGGTTTTAGCTTCCAGCTTTCCAGGGTCCCTTAGTGTTTGCCCTTTAGACCTCCAAGCTTTAGCACTGCCCTGCTCCTCTGCTGTTCTGGCTTTCGGCTCTGGCTTCTAGCCCTCTACTCTACCCTTTTGGAGCTCCTAGAGCTTCTAGGTGCTTTAGAGCCCTTTCTGCTTAGAGCTCTTAGCGTTTCCAGGGCTTTTGACTTCCTTAGAGCTTCTTAGCGTGTTTAGAGCTTTCACGAGTGTTTAGGGCCTTTGAGAGTGCCTTAGAGCCTTTAGAGTCTCTGGTCTTTGGGGCTTTATGGGCTCCTAGAGTGTTTAGAGCTTTGATTTTAGGCCTTAGAGTGTTCTAGAGGCTTCTTAGAGTGTTTAGAGCTTTTAGAGTGTTTAGAGCTTTAGAGTGTTTAGAGCTTTTAGAGTGTTTAGAGCTTTTAGAGTGTTTAGAGCTTTTAGAGTGTTTAGAGCTTTAGAGTGTTTAGAGCTTTTAGAGTGTTTAGAGCTTTAGAGCTTTTAGAGTGTTTAGAGCTTTAGAGCTTTAGAGCTTTTAGAATTATTTAAGTAGTTAATTATTTATTCAAAGAAGAAACCGATTAAACAATCTTTATAAAGATGGTTAAACTTTCTTTATAAAGAAGATCTTTTCAAGAAAAGAATCCTCGAAAATTTTCGAGTAAAATCTGATTTTCTTTTTAGAAAAAGAGGAAATTAGTGAAATTAGTGAAATTGGCGTTTGCCAGAAGGGATTTGTTTGCAAAAGGCCAGAAGGGTTTTTTTTCTAGGCTTCTTTGTGCAATGGGTGATGTCATCGGCGATTCTCCTTGTCGGCTTTTGCACTTTCGTCTATATTGGATTCCCCGGTTTCTACCCGTTGGCAATGCTTGGTTGGTTTGAATTGTACGATGTTTTTGAAAACACTAGCTGCTTATCTGGAAGTCACACTAAATTTTGAGAACAATTTGAGAACATTTGACTAGTTTTGAGACGATTTCGTTACCCAACTTTGAACGCGCTACTTTACTCAAGGTTTACTCAAGTTTTTAACAATTCTGAAAACACTAGCTGCTTATCTGGAAGTCACACTAAATTCTGAAAACAAAATTTCACTATTTAGTGAAGTTGGAAAGAAGTTGATTTTGGCCGAATCTATCGGTGCATAATCTGCAGCTTTTAAGCATTTCTGTAAACCATTGCGTGGTTTATTTCTCAGCCTGGAACGCATTCTATTGTTTAACAATAAAAGCTGGATGTTTGGTGCCTTTTGGTGATCTGCTACTCGAGCTAACTTTGACCCCTCTAGTTTCTAGCCTCAAGGTTATCCCCACCCGCGCCCACCCGATCCATTCTCTAAGCTGGACATCACAGCAACTCTTTTTCCAGGTGGAATGTTTTGGTCGATCGGGAATTCGATGGCGATTCCAGTGATCTCGCGGCTCGGGATGGCGCTTGGGATTCTCATCTGGAACACAACGAATTGTTTGACTGGATGGGCGGGTGGAAGGTTTGAAGGGAGATTTGCTTGGCTAGGTTTTAGAAGTACAGTACTTTTAGAAGTACAATAGGTTTAGAAGTACAATAGTTTTAGAAGTACAGTACTTATAGAAGTACAGTACTTTTAGAAGTACAATAGGTTTAGAAGTACAATAGGTTTAGAAGTACAATACTTTTAGAAGTACAGTACTTATAGAAGTACAGTACTTTTAGAAGTACAGTACTTTTAGAAGTACAATAGGTTTAGAAGTACAATAGTTTTAGAAGTACAGTACTTTTAGAAGTACAGTACTTTTAGAAGTACAATAGGTTTAGAAGTACAATTGTTTTAGAAGTACAGTACTTTTAGAAGTACAGTACTTATAGAAGTACAGTACTTATAGAAGTACAGTACAGAAGTACAGTACTTTTAGAAGTTCCTTTAGAATCCATTTGTATTCCCTAGAAAATTCTAGATTCGGTCTTTTCGGCATGAAAGCAAATCCACCAGAGAGCTCGATTCTCAACTATTTTGGGCTCTCGTTGGTGCTTGTTGGGTGAGTTTTTGTTCTCATTTCCCACACAAGAGTCCGCCAGAAGGCGTGCGTTTACAAAGCGAGCGCAAAGTACATCTGAAAAAGAAGACAAGTGAAAAAGAAGACAAAATTTTTAGTGGTTTTCTTTTCTCTCGAATCCGAGGTGGCAAAGCGGAAGAGGAGCCGGCCGAGGGAAAAAGGATCACTTTGCATCTGGTAATTATATAAAATAGTAATTAGATTGTGAATATGAGAGTTAGAATATGAGAATTAGAATATGAGAGTTAGAATATGAGAATTAGAATCTAATAATTAGCTAGCTCTTTTCTTATATTGTGGCAAAGCGGAAGAGGAGCCGGCCGAGGGGAAAAATGGGGGGAGCTGAGCTCTAACCGAGAAAAAGGGGAGCTCTAACCGACAATAGCAGCGACTATTGTCTCAGCGACAATAGCAATAAACCTTCAGTTATTCAAAAATAACCTTTTCAAACCATTCTATTCAAGAATAACACCAGCGAAAACTCGACAGAAACGGTGTGTGTCATTTTTCTTTGCCCAGCTTTTCTTTAAAGCTTGAATTTAAATTCAAATCTTTAAATTCAATTCTTTAAATTCAAATCTTTAAATTCAATTCTTTAAATTCAAATCTACAGCACTGGAGAATGAAATATGATATTTGAAAGATGAAAAACGTGGAATTAGGCTCGCGTTGGAATTTTCTCATTTCTAAAAGGCACCAACTTAAGCTGGCCTTTGACTCGAGCTTCAAGTCTAACTTATAGCTTATATAGCTTATACACGCTGGCTCGACAGGCGCTGCGGTGGTCTAGTGGATAGTCTGCACTTACAAGGAAAGGCAGTAGAAATGGAAAAAATTCCAAGTTGAACCTACAGCACTGGGCAATGGAAAATGATATTTGAAAAACGATCGTCACTTTCGCGCGTCTGTAACTCCGTTGTCTTTGAGTTTAAACGATTAGTGTTATACATTTTCTGAAAGCTCTTTTCAAGGGCTACACAATGGTAATATTAATATTTAGAAATACGGTAAAGACAAGGGAGTTATAGACGCGTGAAAGTGACGATCTTTTTTCAAATATCATATTTCATTGTCCAGTAGTGTATATCGATCGAAAAAGCTATCTGTATCGTAGTCTTATTTAAAAATAAACTAGAGAGGTCTAGAGAGGTCTAGAGGGGTCTAGAGAGGTCTAGAGAGGTCTAGAGAGGTCTAGAGAGGTCTAGAGGGGTCTAGAGGGGTCTAGAGAGGTCTAGAGAGGTCTAGAGAGGTCTAGAGAGATTCTTTCAAAGCTAGCGATGACTTGCTTACTTCTAAAGCTTCTTTTCAGGTTGAATTTCGCTTGATTTTCAAATCCATAAACTCAAATCCTTAAATTCAAATCCTTAAATTCAAATCCTTAAATTCAAATCCTTAAATTCAAATCATTAAATTCAAATCATTAAATTCAAATCTATAAACTCAAATCTTTAAATTCAATTCTTTAAATTCCCCAATTTCTATATGAATTTATTATCTCAAATTTAGCATGACGCGGAAAATGAAAAGTTGAGTGCAACGCCTGAGCAATCCGATGATGAGGTTTTGAATCGAACGACGAAAGTTGATGGAGCCGAAGTGAGACAAGAAATGGGGGCACGAGGACGAGGAGTGTCAGTGAAATGTTTTGCATAGAGATTGAAATTGGATTACCGATCAGGGAAAATCAAAACAATAGTAAAGAATTGAAAGGAAAAATAAATGACCGGAGAAGGGATTGAACCCTCGACCCTTTGACCCCCAGCCTTTCCGTGCTCTGAGCTCTAACCGACTGAGCCATTTGGTCCCTTGATCGCGAAGAGAAAAAGGAAAGACAAGGGAGACAAAGAAAAAAAAAAGGAGAAATACGTTGAGGAAGTCAGGTCAAAAATCAGTCAAAAGCCTAGATAAGGCTTTTTTTCACCTCATGGGAACATGACCTCATGGTGTAGTGGATAAGTATCTTGTTTCCAGAGCGAACGGTCAGATATTTGCTCGGGTTCGATGCCTTTCACTGCTTTTCATTTTGTTTCGATGTCTAATTGCTCGAATTCAATCTATTTTAACTTATCATAAAATCATGATTAAAATTATAAAATAAAATATTATAAAATCTTGATAAAAAACGAAAAAAGGAATTTTTGTGGTAGATGCCATTCGGTCAGAGAAATTTAGGGCTGACTTTTGGGTTTTGAAAGCATCCTTGATATGCTGCCTAATGCCTCACTGTAGCTATAGCTGCCTAATGCCTCACTGTGCCTTATAGCTGGGATTTAGACCTTTAGCTGGACCTTATAGCTGAGATTTATAGCCTATAGGCCTTAATTTTAGTACAAGCCTATATACTGCTGATAATTGAAGATCTTGAAATTTTAAACAAATTTCTAGCGATTCTGGAACGCACAAGAGCATCAGAGCTCATAAAAATCGTTTAATTTTAGTACAAGCCTATATACTGCTGATAATTGAAGATCTTGAAATTTTAAACAAATTTCTAGCGATTCTGGAACGCACAAGAACATCTGAGCTCATAAAAATCGCTTTATTCCGGAAATTTTTGAGTCCGGGAACCGAACCAGGACCCTCAGATTGGTAGCCGAGCGCGCTAGCCACTCGACCACCGGGAGTTTTGCTTACTTTTGAAAGCTAAGAAGTTCCATAATTTCCGTGATATCCAGATCGGAAGAATAACAGTTTAATTTGGCAGAATCTCTGTGTTTTTTCGGTTTTGAGAGCTTGATTCGAGATCTTCAATAATTAAGTGAAAAATTTATAAAATTCAACCAAATCAAGTGTTTTTCGTAAATCTGGAACTCACAGCACATTTTGTGTCTTTCGTTTCAGCGGAATTCCTTCTTGCTTTGATCTCAGGTTGTTTCTATGGTTTAACGTTCGTCCCCAGTGATCGTTATGCAGGATAATCCCGAGAGATTTCCCTTTATCCAACGGTTAGTGTTAGCGGCAGCTTATGGAGCTTAGAAAGCCTTTATGCACCTTTATAAAGCACCTAAAGCCTCTAGAAAGCCATAGTTCAGCAAATCGACTCGAATTTGTTTTCAGGACGGGATGAGCTGCATCTTTTCGCATTATTTCGGCATTTTGTCACTGGCACCGCGCTTTTCGTCGGCTATTCGATATTCAAGTAAATAAAGTACTTTAGACTACTATTTACAGTACGTTCTCAAGAAAAACAAGCCAACTTAATCAACAACGCAATCACTCTACCAGCTTTTGGCGGTGGCTTGTTGTGGGCAATCGCACAATCGTCATTTTTCATCGCAAACGATAACTTGTCCCAAGTAAGATTGCTGAGCTCCTAAACGCACTCTTTCTAGTGCACTGAGAAAATAGAAACCTACTAGTTTCATTGAATCAAAAAAAGAAAAGAAATTGGCGGAGGGTGGACTCGAACCCGAGCAAGGGCCGAAAATCGCTTTGTATCCAAGCCCCTTATCCACTAGGCCACCACGTCACATTGACCAGGCCAGCGAGAAAAGCCTTTTAACCTGGGTTGGGGGGTTTTAGCTGGGCTGGTTGCTTTGTGAGTTTTGACGCACCGTTCTTAAGCGTGGCCCATCTCGGCTGGCCTATCTACTGTAACCAGCCTATCTACCGTAGGGCTTGCCCTAGCTACCGTATTCCTAATCTAGGCCAGTTACCGTAACCATTAGACTACAATATCTTCAATTGACATGTCAGTTCACCCCTACTGGGCGCCTGGCGATTACGGTAGCTAGGAGAGGGATTACGGTAGCTAGGAGAGGGATTACTGTAACTAGAGAAGGATTACTGTAGCTAGGAGAGGGATTACTGTAGCTAGGAGAAGGATTACTGTAGCTAGGAGAGGGATTATTGTAGCTAGGGAGAGGGATTACTGTAGCTGGGAGAAGGATTACTGTAGCTAGGAGAGGGATTACTGTAGCTAGGAGAAGGATTACTGTAGCTAGGAGAGGGATTATTGTAGCTAGGAGAGGGATTACTGTAGCTAGGAGAAGGATTACTGTAGCTAGGAGAGGGATTACGGTAGCTAGGAGAAGCAAGTGTTTGTGCACTTTGAAAAGTCTGACTGACCATAGTAACTAGGGCAGAGCAAAACTTGCGCCGCCGGGACTCGAACCCACTACCTTTTCTCTAATCGGGTCATTGTGCTAAACATTACACTACAAGGCACTTGATCTCCCTTACTCCAGAAAGACTGTACGTACTGTACTTTGAGCTGAATTCTGTAAACGAAGCCTTTCTATTGCGCTGAATTCAGGAAACCAATTTGCAGGCTGTCACTTTCCCGATCATCACCACTCTGCCCGGTTGTGTGGCCGCTTTGTGGAGCATTTTTTATTTCAAAGAGATTCAGGTGAGGAAAGAAAGTACAGTAGTCAAAGTACGGTTGTTAAACAAAGTACAGTCGTCCAGTAAGTTTGTAAACGCGAGTTTTCTAGCATCAAAGTTTTGTTATACTTCTTGAGTCGAGTTTCCGCTAGTCTTTTCAAGTGGTAGGTGAAGGGATTCGAACCCACCTCTTGATCTCAATTCATTCCGTAGACAACCACACTAGTCACTACACTACGATGATCGTTTAAAGAGAAGCAGCATTTTCCGTTTGTCTGCCCGTCTGTCTGTCTGTCCGTCTGTCCATCCGTCCGTCCGTTCGTCCGCCTGTCCGTCTGCCCATCTGTCCGTCTGTCTGCCCGTCTTTCCGTCTGTCCCAGTCCGTCCGTCCGTCTGTCTGTCTGTCTATCCGTCCGTCTGTCCGTCCGTCTGTCTGTCCGTCTGTCTGTCCGTCTGTCTGCCCGTCTGTCCGTCCATCTGTTCGTCCGTCCGGTCTGTCTGTCTGCCCGTCTGTCCGTCTGTCCGTCTGTCCGTCTGTCCGTCTGTCCGTCTGTCCATCCGTCCGTCCGTTCGTCCCCGCCTGTCTGTCGGTCCGTCTGTCTATCTGTCTATCCGTCCGTCTGTCCGTCCGTCTGTCTGTCTGTCTGTCTGCCCGTCTGCCCGTCTGTCCGTCCGTCTGTCTGTCCGTCTGTCCATCCGTCTGTCCGTCTGTCTATCTGTCTGTCCGTCCGTCCGTCTGAAGCTATGAAGCAATGAAAAGCTTTAATCCATAGCTTTATTTCTAATAAACCTTTCCCTACCTAGATTTCTTAAAGATTCTTTAAAAAAAACCTTCCCAAACCCTCCCAAAAAGCTTTGCAGGGTAAGCGCAACTTCATCTTGATGGCGATCGCTGTCTCCATCACGCGTTGGTGCACTCGATTGTCCGGACTCTCAAAAAGTCATCAAACTATAGATTATTGTAGAATTTTTTTGCAATTTTTCCCAATATTTTCATTATTCCTTTTCTTCTGATCTCTTTTTTACATTCATTTCCTTTTTTTTGTTTCAGTTCGAAATCTTTTTCCCTCTTTTCGTTTTTCACGTTTCGAAATTTGTGATTTAAATGAGCCTTTAAAATATTGAAGTTTTCGAGTTCAAAATGATTCAAAATTCGAGTTTTAAAATTATTTTAGACTTAGAAAAGATAAAAATAAAGATTTTTTGAGTTTTTTATCAAACAAATCGATTACAAAATTCGAATTTCGAATAAGAATTTGGAGAAAATTCGAGATAAACTTTGATCCTATTAGTCACTGTTTTAAGGAAGACAATGGCTTAACAGAAGCTCTCTAGACCTCTCTAGACCTCTTGAACCTCTCCTGAACCTCTCTAGACCTCTCTGGACCTCTCTAGACTATCTCTAGACCTCTCCTGAACCTCTCCTGGGTGCTCCTAGACCTCTCTAGACCTCTCTAGACCTCTCTGGAGCCTCTCTAGACCT
>CAUEEP010000091.1:0-16929 GCA_958450365.1 Mesorhabditis belari
GAGCTATTTAAGAGCTACTTAGAGCTATTTAGGGGCTATTGCTTTAGAGCTATTTAGATCTATTTAGATCTATTTAGAGCTATTTAGAGCTATTTAGAGCTATTTAGAGCTATTTAGATCTATTTAGATCTATTTAAAGCTATTTAGAGCTATTTAAAGCTATTTAGAGCTATTTAGAGCTATTTAGAGCTATTTAGAGCTATTTAGAGCTATTTAGAGCTATTTAGATCTATTTAGATCTATTTAGAGCTATTTAGAGCTATTTAGAGCTATTTAGAGCTATTTAGATCTATTTAGATCTATTTAAAGCTATTTAGAGCTATTTAAAGCTATTTAGAGCTATTTAGAGCTATTTAGAGCTATTTAGAGCTATTTAGAGCTATTTAGAGCTATTTAGGAGCTATTTGGATGAGCTATTTAGAGCTATTTAGAGCTATTTGGGAGCTATTTAAAGCTATTTAGAGCTATTTAGAGCTATTTAGAGCTATTTAGAGCTATTTAGAGCTATTTAGAGCTATTTAGAGCTATTTAGAGCTATTTAGAGCTATTTAAAGCTATTTAGAGCTATTTAAAGCCATTAAAATCCATTAAAATCCATTTAAAGTCCTCAAGTCTTCAAGCTTTTCTCTGGATTCAATCTAATCTTTATCTTAATTCAACGAACATTTCATTGTCACTCTGCGAAACATCATTGTAGGCGTGCATGAGCGAGTGCTGCACGAGAGCTGAGTTCCCGAAATATGGCAAAAAGGCGTCGATCGAGTTCTTGTATTGCACTCTGAATGATTTAAGTCTCTTACTGGGGATTTTTGCTAACCTATCATCACTTTTGACTCGGGAAATCCCTATCTGATGCAGTTTTTCACGCTGATTCCGAATCTGCAATCAGTTTTTGCCAAACACTTCTCTATCGTGAGATATTTGGCATACAAGTTTTGAGATCTCTTTATGTGGGTTGCCTTATATAGACAGAGGGACTCGAACCCTTGGGATCCAAAAGGGCATACGCTCGGTAGACGTGGCTACTACACCGCTGAGGCTGACTGAAGACAGTGCGTCGCCCTTATAAAGATATCCCAAAAACTTGTATGCCAAATATCTCGCGATAGAGGCGTTGGCAAAAACTGATTGCAGATTCGGAATCAGCGTGAAAAACTGCATCAGATAGAGATTTCCCAAGTCAAAAAGTGATGATAAGTCAACAAAATTCTCTAGTTAGCGGCCTTCTTGTGTCTTAACGGCCTTCTTGCGGGTCAGCCGTCTTGCAGCCGTGGCCGAGTGGTTCAGCGCTCGTTTCTAGAGCGAGAACTCACAAGTTCGATCCCCACATGGAACTTTGCTTTTTTCTAGTGCTATTTCTTGTTGGAGAAAACATCTTCAAAAATAAATTTCGGGTGTTGTGGGATCGAACTCGTGAGGTCTCGCTCTCGGAACGAGGGCTTTACCACTCGGCCACAACTGCATTGAGACTAGGCTGCCAGGAGGCCGTTAAGAGATCGCAAGGAGGTCGCAAGGAGACCACAAGGAGATTGTTAAAACTTAAATAATCAAATTTTCAACAAAACTCTTGACAGATTGTCATTTAGTAAAAAACGGAATATAGATTTGGAATCAGCAGAAAATTCTGCGTTTAATGGGATAGATTGTAGAGGATATAGCTGGCTCTGTCAGTTGACCTCCTTAAAGAATTTACAGAATAAAATCAGAAGCCAGAAGGCTTTACAAGCTGAAGTAGAGCCCGGCTTACAGGCTGGAGTAGAGCCCGGCTTACAAGCTGGAGTAGAGCCCGGCTTACAGGCTGGAGTAGAGCCCGGCTTACAGGCTGGAGAGTAGAGCCCGGCTTACAGGCTGGAGAGTAGAGCCCGGCTTACAGGCTGGAGAGTAGAGCCCGGCTTACAGGCTGAAGTAGAGCCCGGCTTACAGGCTGAAGTAGAGCCCGGCTTACAGGCTGGAGAGTAGAGCCCGGCTTACAAGCTGAAGTAGAGCCCAATCTCTATCGCTTTACGCTCCAAAAATGTAAACAAATCAATTCTAGTGCGCAAAATAGTATCGAATAAACTAAGAAATGTAATAATTATGAAATTTTATAAGTTTTTTTCACTTTCCCTTGAACAAACCTATCAATTCTTGCTTTATTTTGCGGATCCTCGGCTGAGATTGTGTGATTGTAAGCGAAACCGTATTTACGCTCGAATCTAAAAGTAGGAGAGAAAATTTTGAACAAAATTTGAACAAAACTTGAACAAAATTCAATGAAAATCAAGTTTCTAATGAATCTATTGAGCTTTTATTGAGATGAAAAAAAATTGGAGATCTTTAGATCTTTAAGAGCTTTAGGAGCTCTAGATCCTTAGGAGCTCTAGATCCTTAGGAGCTCTAGATCCTTAGCTCTTTAGATCCTTAGCTCTTTAGATCCTTAGCTCTTTAGATCCTTAGCTCTTTAGCTAAAGAAGTTTCAAGCTTTCCATTTCATCTTTCAATCTCAAAGAAAGATAAAATTCAAGTGATGGAATGGAAGTCTGATTTAAGGCTGAATTCTGCTTTAAGGCTGAATTCTGATGAAATTCTATTATTCTGATGAAATTCTGATATTCGAATGCATTAAATCTATAGAAGTAATGCTATTTGAAAGAAATTTTTATGATTTATATGATCTTTAACTAGATTTAGAAGCGACTTACAAAAATACGGTAGCCAATACGTTCCCTCGTCTGCCACAGTGCCCATCAAGACCGACACGTCTTTTTTAAAGTCCCGACGCCGCAACCGTTCCCAGAGATTTCCCTATGCAGATTCTGATGTAATTTGTCGGCTAGAATTTGCTAGCCTACGGAAATTATGATGTTCTTTTGGATTTTGCCTTTCTTTCGAATCCCCAATTCAATTCTATCAATTCAATCAATTCTATCAATTCAATCAATTCTATCAATTCTATCAATTCTATCAATTCAATCAATTCAATCAATTCAATCAATTCTATCAATTCTATCAATTCAATCAATTCTATCAATTCTACCAAAATGTAGCCAAGATTAAGGGCTTTAATGTACTTAAAAAGCTAGACTGGTAAAAGCAATAGATCAATAGCAATAAATCCTTTTAAAACCTTGAAAAAATTAGGCTCATCATCGACTGGTGAAAAAGCAAAAGTCATTGGCAAATTGATGTCATTTGTGATTTGATCAGCGGCTTCCTGAAATGAGAAATTCATTTATTTCATTTATTTCAATTTACTTCATTGCTTAATTGAATCTTTAAAGTTTAGTGATAGATTTTTGATGAATCGAAACCTTTTAAAGACTTCACTCACTTGTAAAAGCTTTGGCGACGTGTTGCGCAAACATTTCGCCACAACTTTCTTGTCAATCTAGATTAAATCGATCTAGGATTTCATTTAATTTGGTTTTTGATTTGCTTAAATGAATATTTTGGGGTCTCTGACCGACTACAGTACGACTACAGACCGAAAAAGTCAGCTACAGTTATAGTAATAGTTATAGTAAAGTTATAGTAATCGATTTGTTAGTGTAACGACTGTAAACTGGTAGCTGAGTTTGAGTACTGAAAATGAACTGAAAGAGCCAGCGAAATCCTATACAATCTATCCCATTAAACGCAGAATTTTCTGCTGATTCCAAATCTATATTCCGTTTTTTACTAAATGACAATCTGTCAAGAGTTTAAAGAGTCTAAAGTTTTGTTGAAAGTTTGATTATTTAAGTTTTAAAAATCTTCTTGTGGTCTCCTTGCGGTCTCTTAACGGCTTCCTGGCAGCCCTGCTTCAATGCAGTCGTGGCCGAGTGGTACAGCGCTCGTTTACAGATCGAGACCTCACGGGCTCAATCCCGGGCTCGGTCTTTTTGCGTTTTACAAGAACTGTTCTTTATGCGTGTTTCCATTTGGCCATTCCATTTGGCATACCACTTTCCAATAAGGCTAGCGATAGCTTCTAGTTCTAGTTCTAGTCGATCAAATATGCTAATATGGCTCAGCTACTATGGCTGAGCTAATATGGCTGAGCTAATATGGCTGAGCTAATATGGCTTAGCTAATATGGCTGAGCTAATATGGTTCAGCTAATATGGCTTAGCTAATATGGTTCAGCTAATATCGCTCAGCTAATATGGTTCAGCTAATATGGCTACCTGTGTGGATCCAGTGCAATTAACCAATCGTGCTAATTGAAGAGACGTCTCCAATAAAGTTTCCTTGCTTCGCGTTGCCCATGAGTTTGTGATAGCTCCACTCTGAAAGAATTCATAATTTCTAGTATTCTTTATGCTCTTTCTGTAAACACCATCTTTCTAGAGCACTTGATTCTTTCTGTGCGCTGGAAAGGGTGCGTTTAAGCAGCGTTTAAGCAGCGTTTAAGCAGCGTTTAAGCAGCGACTACAAAGAGCATCTAGTTGTGAAGGATTCGTTTTCAAATTCGAGCACAAAAGTAGATGTTTGCCTTAGAAAACCGACCTTGGCAATGATTTTCGAGAAATATCGATGCGATTGTGGAGCAATGAGATGAGCTGTCACAGAGGCAGCGCCAGCACTTTCACCGAAAAGCGTCACCCGGGTGGCATCACCGCCAAAAGAGCCGATATTTTGATGGATCCATCTAGAAATTTTCTATCTCTTCATAGGTTTGTGAACGCTCATCATCAAATCATCAAGAGCTCTTTGATGCTTTTTGGCTGCTTTTGCGGCTGATTTTGTGGCTGTTCTTTGTGGCTGATTTTTGCGGCTGATTTGCGGCTGCTTTTTGCGGCTGCTTGCCGTTTTTTTTTGTTCAAACCGTAGCGCCAAAGAGTCAGTGTTTATCACTTCAAAAAGTCTTGCATTTCATTGATCTCAGAATGACGAGCTGATTTTGATCCACCATTAGAAACCGGGAACGGATTATAGGTCAATGAGATCGACTTGGTCGACTGGAGAGTCGACTGGACTTGACAGCGCTCGTTCTGCTCTTGTGTGATAATTGGCTTCATGCAAATTTGCTTGATGACAATTTGCTTGGTGACAATTTGCTTGGTGACAATTTGCTTGATGACAACGATTTCGGTTTACGCCTGAGCCGTGCTTTGAACCGAAATTGCTGTAGCCAAGTTACCCGAGTCGATGTTTGAGTTTTTAAAGTGTATAATCGATTTCTAAACATCTAAATAGCTAAATAGCTAAATATCTAGATATCTAGATGTCTAAAGATCTAGATATCTAGGTATCTAAAGAACTAGATATCTAGATGTCTAAAGATCTAGATATCTAAAGATCTAGATATCTGAAGATCTAGATATCTAAAGATCTAGATATCTGAAGATCTAGATATCTAAAGATCTAGATATCTAGGTATCTAAAGATCTAGATATCTAGATATCTAAAGATCTAGATATCTAGATATCTAAAGATCTAGATATCTAGATATCTAAAGATCTAGATATCTAGATGTCTAAAGATCTAGATATCTAAAGATCTAGATATCTAGGTATCTAGGTATCTAAAGAACTAGATATCTAGATATCTAAATAGCTAAGTATCTAAATAGCTAAATCTCTAAATATCTAAAGATCTAAATAATTAAACATCTAAACATCTAAATCACTAAATATCTAAAAAGCTAAAGAGCTAAATATCCAAAGAGCTAAATATCTAGATATCTAGGTATCTAAAGATCTAAATATCTAAATATCTAGATATACCTATGCAGCAATCTAAAATAATCCAAATACCGTACTCTAAAGCGATTTGCTGATCGAGAAGTCCCATATTGCCGGGGATCTCCGAGTCACCGCCCAAGTAGAGAAAACCGAAGGGACCGAGTCTAAAAATTCGATAATTATAACTTTAAAAGAATAGATACTGTAGCTCTCGAGATACTGTAGCTATCAAGATACTGTAGCTATCAAGATACTGTAGCTATCGAGATACAGTAGCTATCGAGATACAGTAGCTATCGAGATACAGTAGCTCTCGAGATACTGTAGCTCTCGAGATACTGTAGCTCTCGAGATACTGTAGCTCTCGAGATACTGTAGCTCTCGAGATACTGTAGATAGTAGCATAGGTAGTAGCACCAAATCCTCTAGCTATCAAATAAGCCTTTAAAACTCACCGATAATTGATGTTGACGACAATTTTGTTGTACTTAGCGGCGAGCACCGATCCGTCGTAAAGGTCAAGGCTGGGGGAGCCTGGAAGGTGAGAATTGGGTATAAATATAGCATTAGATTAAAGTATTAGCGAAATAACTAGGCAATAGATAGCTACCGTACACTGTAATAGCACCCGGGCCCCCATAATGACCGTGCGGAGTATTGCGTAGTCTAGCTTTGAACGCGTTTTTCTCGACACTGGTTTATGCTACAGTGCGCGTTTAGGTATCAAAAAATAGCTGAAATTCAGGGCTATTTTTTGATACAAAAGACGCATTTTTTTGAAAGTACCGACGCTTTGAAAAAAAATGGAATACTATACGCGACGCGACTACGAGACTGTACGAGAGCGGTGGGGTACTATTACAGTACGGTAAGCAATGCTAAGCAATAGCTAAGCAATAGCTAAGCAATGAATAGCTAAGCAATGAATAGCTAAGCAATAATATCTAGGCAATAAATATCTAAACATACCCGAGAAAAACCCTCCCCCATAAATCCACACCAACACCGATCCATCGTGCTTCGGCGGCACCCAGACATTCAAGCTGAGACAATCCTCCGACAGGGGACTCTGGAAAGGAAATCTAGTCCTTCAATCCCTAATGATCTAAATCCCAATATCTAGAGACTCCTTTTTCGCGATGTTTACAAGAATAACAGCATTCTACTGTCAAAACTAGAGTGTGTTCCTTGCAGATAACGCGTTTTCTAAAAAGCGCGCGCCAAGGATAAGCTACCGTAACCCTATGCTTTGCGTCAGCAAATTTTTCAAAATGCAAATGTACATAAAAATCTTGCGCTCTTTTTTTCTATTACTCTTTCCTTAACTCTATTCCTTAACTCTTAACTTCGCTAAAACTTAAAAATTTTAAAATGCTATTTAAAATTAAAGAAAACATTTAAAACGGGAAAAGTTAATAAGCACTATTAAAAAATTATATTGGGTTGATGCATAATTATCCGGACTTCTTTTTGCGTGCTTGTATCTTTTTTGTTTTGAAAGCTTTTGTCTATTTCTTTTTTAAATATTCGTTATTCTTTAGTGAACAAAATGCGTGTCGACAATCATATCCATCTTCGCCATATCATGCTCTACCACTTCGAAAAGGGATGCTCTGCCGCAGAGTCGTTTCGCGATCTCAAAGAACTTTTTGGTCAAGGAACAATTGGACGTGCAACAGTTTATGAATGGTTCGATCGTTTCAAGTCCGGTAACACAAGTGTTGATGATGAACCAGGAAGAGGACGGCCATCAGAATTCGATGACAAGGCACTTCTGGAAGCCGTTGAAGAAGACGAAAGCCTGACAACCAGAATGCTGGCAGATGAATTCAATGTTGACCAGTCAACGATCGTGCGCCATCTCAAAAAGCTTGGCAAAGTATGGAAATTGGCTGGATGGGTCCCACACGAACTCTCCGAGAAGAACCAAGCAGATCGCCTTCGAATTTTCACCGATTTGTTGCAACGAAACGAGGGAAGCACCGTTTTTGAAGAATCTCGTCACAGGCGATGAATCATGGCTGTTGTTCAAGAACCTCAAGAGAAAGAAAGTCTGCGTGTCGCCAGGTGTTTCACCTAAAGGAATACCGAAAGATGTCCACTGTAAGAAAGCAATGTGGTGTGTATGGTGGGACAGAAGCGGAATCATCCACTGGGAAATCATCTCTAACGGCATCTGTTATTGGTGGAATGACGATGATGAACGTGAGCAATGGCGAATTCCAGACAAAAATGGCAAGAAGCAATTGAACATCAATAGTGACGTCTACTTGGCACAACTTGAACGCTTACATGCTGCAATTCAGGCACGAAGACCGCGCAAAAAGAACAACATCGTCTTTCACCACGATAACGCACGTCCGCACGTTGAGCGCCATGTCGTCGAATCCATCGCTAGTAAGGGCTGGGATCTTCTTCCACACCCGCCATATTCTCCTACTGAAGCCCCAACGGACTACCACGTCAATCGATCGCTCAAAAATTGGCAAACAAATAAGATCTACAACGATTTGGATGACTTGATAGGCGATGTTAAAGCGTGGATTGCCTCCAAAGATCGTTTATTCTTCGCTCGTGGAATCGATCGTCTTCCAAGCAAATGGCAATCAGTTATTGATGTAGGCGGTGAATATGCTCCAGAATAATCAATTAAACATATTTTTCTAACTATTTATGTTATTTTTTGTTAAATAAAATCATTTATAAAAGAAGTCCGGATAATTATGCATCAACCCAATATTATTTACGAATTCACCAGGCCTATTGTCCACATTTGCACTAGAAGCATTCCAAAAAAAAATTCCACGCCCTAAAAAACCTAAATCCTTAAATAAAACTATCCATTACTATATTTTGAGAAAAGTTTGCAAAATTTTTTCGCGCGACCTTTATAGCTTTGCTTAAAAAGCGCACCTTTTAGAAAACGCATTGTCGGAAGTCTTGTCGGATCAATTGTCTGACAAATTGTCTGTCAACAAGGAGCACACTCTAGTCAAAACCGCGACTCAACATCGATTAAATAATCTCGACTCGAAAAAGATGATTCTTTCGATTCTTGGTCGGCTTTTTGAAGTAGAATAGAGACTCTACCTCTTAAATAAAGATAAAGTCTCTATTCCTCTATCGATTTAATCTAGATTGACAAGAAAGTTGTGGCGAAATGGTTGCTTTTGTTTTGACTTGAACTGAACTTGAGGTTCAAAGCGTCCTCATTCCTCGTCCAGGCATTCAATTAATCTCTACTAATTAAGTATAAATCTAAGTCATTATTAAGTCTAACAACTAGTTTACAGTTTACAGATCTAACAGATTACAGTTTAGAGTTTACAGTTTAGAGTTTACAGATTACAGTTTACAGATCTAACAGATTACAGTTTACAGTTTACAACTAGATCACATTTCCTAAGCATTTAGCAAACCGTTGGCGGTGGATTCCACATCTCGGCGCCTGGGAAATCGGGAAACATCTTGTCGACTGTGTAGAAACAAGTCTTCGCCGGGTGCTTGGCCTCGAATTCACCACTCCAAGCCGGAACTTTCTGAAAATTTCTTTTCATTGCAGTTTGTTTTGATATTAGAACAAAGCTTTTACAAGGAACAAAAGGAAAAGGAAGAAAGCAAGGAGGAAAGCAAGGAGGAAAGCAAGGAAGAAAGCAAGGAGGAAAGCAAGGAAGAAAGCAAGAAGGAAAGCAAGGAAGAAAGCAAGGAGGAAAGCAAGGAGGAAAGCAAGGAAGAAAGCAAGGAGGAAAGCAAGGAGGAAAGCAAGGAAGAAAGCAAGGAGGAAAGCAAGGAGGAAAGCAAGGAAGAAAGCAAGGAAGAAAGCAAGGAGGAAAGCAAGGAGGAAAGCAAGGAAGAAAGCAAGGAGGAAAGCAAGGAGGAAAGCAAGGAAGAAAGCAAGGAGGAAAGCAAGGAGGAAAGCAAGGAGGAAAGCAAGGACCAAAACAAGGACAAGGACCAAAGCAAGGACCAAAGCAAGGACCAAAACCAGGACCAAACCAAGGACAAGGAAGAAAGCAAGGAGGAAAAGGACAAGGACCAAAACAAGGACCAAAACAAGGACCAAAACAAGGACCAAAACAAGGACCAAAACAAGGACCAAAACAAGGACCAAAACAAGGACCAAAACAAGGACCAAAACAAGGACCAAAACAAGGACCAAAACAAGGACAAGGACAAGGACCAAAACAAGGGCCAAAGCAAGGACCAAAACAAGGACAAGGACCAAAACAAGGACCAAAGCAAGGACCAAAACCAGGACCAAACCAAGGACAAGGACCAAAGCAAGGACCAAAGGAGGGCCATTTACAAGGAACAAAACACTTGCTATCTTTGTACCTCCGGTATCCCAAATCTCCTCGATTCAACTGGAGGTCTTGCATAAGGGATCCCAAGGAAAACGCTCATGTGAACTCCATCGAAATTCTAAAATTTAGACATTTATTTGTTTATTAGTATTATTGTTTATTAGTATTATTGCTTATTAGTATTATTGCTTATTAGTAATTAGGTTGGCAACTTTCAATCTCTTCAATCTTTTCTTTTCGAAATTCTAACATTCTTTTTACGATACTTAAATGAAAGACCAAAAATTTTTGATTCAGCTGCTTTACGATTTTAAACAAGAAAAATCTGTGGCTGAATCGCATCGTACAATTATTTCTGTTTTTGGAGAAAAGCCATAGACAGCCATAGACAGCCATAGACAGCTATAGACAGCCATAGACATCCATAGACAGCTATAGACAGCTATAGACAGCCATAGACAGCCATAGACAGCTATAGACAGCCATAGATAGCCATAGATAGCTATAGACAGCCATAGACAGCCATAGATAGCCATAGACAGCTATAGACAGCTATAGACAGCCATAGATAGCCATAGACAGCTATAGACAGCTATAGACAGCCATAGACAATGCCGTACATGATTTCAACGTTTCCAAAGCAGCAATCAATGCCTCGAGGATGAGTCGCGTGGAGTGAGGAACAGATTTGGTTTAGATTTGATTCAGATTTGATTTAGATTTGGTTTAGATGCCAGCTACGGAATGCCATCAGAACATTTGTACTGTTTTTGGAGAAGCTGCTCTTGCTTACAAACAATTTTGTGTTTGGTACGATCGCTTCAAAACGGGAAACGAGTCATTGGAAGATGCACCACATGGAAAGCCACCGATTACTTTGGACGATCAGCTGTTACTGAACGAGGTCGACTTGTCGAGGTCGAGAAAATTAGCAGAAAAGTTCGGATGCACTCATGTTACCATTGAAAACCATTTACACGTTCCTGGGAGATCATGTCGAAGCGGGCAAATATATCGGAGCTCCCCCACGACCTGACTGATGCCCACAAAGCCATACGTGTCACCCTGAGCTCTTTTCTTCTACGCAAAGCTCACCATCGTGACTTATAAACAATGTTGTGTTTGGTAAGATCGCTTCATATTCATGTTCGTGCACATCTTCATCTTCATCTTCATCTTCATCTTCATCTTCATCTTCATCTTCATCTTCATCTTCATCTTCATCTTCATCTTCATCTTCATCTTCATCTTCATCTTCATCTTCATCTTCATCTTCATCTTCATCTTCATCTTCATCTTCATCTTCATCTTCATCTTCATCTTCATGGAAAGAAGATCATGCTGTTGTTGGTGGAATGCAAAAAGCTTTGGTGCCCTTCGAAGTGTTAAACCAGTTAAACCAAAACCAGTTGATGTTGATGGACAAACAGTTAATACCGAACTCTATTCAAAACAATTAGTCCGAGTCAACGAGGCTTTGAAGGAATTGGAGTTTTGTGTAATCAACAAGTTAGTATTTTGTGCAATCAACAGATTAGTTTGAACGAAAATTTGGAAAGTTGCCAACCAAAAAATCTAGAAACATTTCTTAAAAATTCTGATTATCTAGATCGATTTCTTATTCTAAACAAAAGTACGACGATCGATTTAGCTAATATTAAAGTTTTCTTTTTGCACTTACTTGCTTAAACCCGCGAATATCACCTAAATTTGTTCGCACAAGGCTATCGTCGGAGATCACCGCTCGACCGAGAACCTGGAAATTTTTGAGATTAGCTTCCAAAAACAGATCTAGCTTTAAAAGTCGATTCAATTGATTTAGAGTTTTCATTTGGGCACAACTAGGAGGCAACTAGAATGCAACTAGAATGCAACTAGAATGCGGGGTGGTGCAATGCGAGTGTGCAATTTCTCTGTGAAATTCTCTGGAATTAGATCCCGTGGAGTTAGCTCTGGTTCAATTTCGCTCTCCGGTAGTTTATAACCTAGTTTATAGCGTAGTTTATAGCGTAGTTTATAACCTAGTTTATAGCCTAGTTTGTGGTCTAGTTTGTGGTCTAGTTTGTGGTCTAGTTTATAGCCTAGTTTTTAACCTAGTTTATAGCCATAAACTAGTTTAGTTAGTTTAGCTATGGTTTATAGCCAGTTTATGGCTAGTTTATGACCCAAGTGCTTAATGCGAGAAGCCTATCCAGCCTCTTTTCACCTTTCTCTTAAGGCGCGATAAAGTGGCGTGTTAAGGCGCGATAAAGTGGCGCGGTTAAGACGCGATAAAGTGGCGCGTTAAGGCGCGATAAAGTGGGGAGTTAAGGCGCGATAAAGTGGCGCGTTAAGGCGCGATAAAGTGGGGAGTTAAGGCGCGATAAAGTGGCTCGTTAAGGCGCGATAAAGTGGGGAGTTAAGGCGCGATAAAGTGGCGCGGTTAAGACGCGATAAAGTGGCGCGTTAAGGCGCGATAAAGTGGGGAGTTAAGGCGCGATAAAGTGGCGCGTTAAGGCGGGATAAAGTGGGGCGTTAAGGCGGGATAAAGTGGCGCGGTTAAGGCGCGATAAAGTGGCGTGTTAAGGCGCGATAAAGTGGCGCGGTTAAGACGCGATAAAGTGGCGCGTTAAGGCGCGATAAAGGTGGCGCATTAAGGCCCGATAAAGGTGGCGCGTTAAGGCGCGATAAAGTGGCGCGGTTAAGGATGTAAGTCGGATTCGGATTTATCATAGATATTATCTACAACTATCTACAACTATCTACAACTTACTGTATGAAATCGTGTGTGAATGAGAATGAATAGTGGAAGGAGTGGGAGGGCAACTCTCCCACTCCCGCCATTCCACATTTGAAAGAGGAGGGGAAACGAGTGATCGGAGTGATCGACCGATTGGTTAAAGCATCAAAAGATCTCTGGAATATTTAGATATCTTTTTTGGATAAGTTAAAAAGACTTTAGATAAGTTTAAAAGATCAATTCTTGAAATACAATTCTTAAAATTCAATTCTTAAAAGAAAACTTTGTCAACGTGGACACTTGTCGACAAATGAGTGGGTAAACAATGGGAAAATGGGGAAAGGAAGACGATTTTTGAAGAGATAAAGAAGAGTACAGTTTAGAGAAAAGTAAGTAATAGAAAAGTAAAGTTTTGTTGAGAAGGGATGTAGATAAACTAGTTAGTAGATAGTAGATACTAGATAAACTAGGTACTAGATGCTAGATCAATTAGCTACTAGTTACTAGTTACTAGATACTAGATACT
Source organism: Mesorhabditis belari (assembly GCA_958450365.1). NCBI lineage: Eukaryota > Metazoa > Nematoda > Chromadorea > Rhabditida > Rhabditidae > Mesorhabditis > Mesorhabditis belari. The sequence continues at coordinate 13,195 of CAUEEP010000091.1, forward strand.
AGATACTAGATACTAGATACTAGATACTAGATACTATGTATTGGAACCGTATTGGAACCGTATTGGATCAGAATAGGAACCATATTGGAACCGTATTGGAACTGTATTGGAATTGTATTGGAACTGTATTGGAATTGTATTGGAACTGTATTGGAATTGTATTGGAACCGTATTGGATCAGAATAGGAACCGTATTGGAACTGTATTGGAACTGTATTGGAACCGTATTGGATCAGAATAGGAACCGTATTGGAACTGTATTGGAATTGTATTGGAACCGTATTGGATCAGAATAGGAACCATATTGGAACCGTATTGGAACTGTATTGGAATTGTATTGGAACCGTATTGGATCAGAATAGGAACCGTATTGGAACTGTATTGGAATTGTATTGGAACCGTATTGGATCAGAATAGGAACCATATTGGAACCGTATTGGAACTGTATTGGAATTGTATTGGAACCGTATTGGATCAGAATAGGAACCATATTGGAACCGTATTGGAACTGTATTGGAATTGTATTGGAACCGTATTGGATCAGAATAGGAACCATATTGGAACCGTATTGGAACTGTATTGGAATTGTATTGGAACCGTATTGGATCAGAATAGGAACCGTATTGGAACTGTATTGGAAACGTATTGGATCAGAATAGGAACTATTAGGTTGATGCAAAAGTCTTTTTCATTTTTTTCGTACTTCCGTTAAAAAGTAACAAATGCACCAATTGAACAACGGTTTATTGCATTCGAAAGGCCAATTATTTTTCTGCAAAATGACATTAAAACGAGTTTAAAATGTCTTATGTCTAGATTTTTTTGAGAGCCTGAAGTCGGGTAGTCAAAAAAGGCGACGGCTCGATCATGCATTTTAGACGCTTTAGCTAAGGAAACCAATCTTGATGTTAATAAATAAAAGATAGAGCACAAATACTATATTAGATACTAATATATTAGATACTTTTTCAGATTTTCAGAGAAATTGATTCAGCCAATTTCTTTATAGAGGTTTTTATAGATTTTTATGAAAAACCCGTTTTCACTCTCGAATTTGCTTGAAAGTGAACCCAAATTGACTTAAAAAGATGGGAAATTGAACAATAAACACTTTTCATTTAGAGCAAACCATAGGTTAATTCATGACTTTGTTATCAAAAGAAAGAAGTACGAAAAAAATGAAAAAGACTTTTGCATCAACCTAATAGATACTAGATACTAGATACTATTAGGTTGGCAAAAAAGAAATGAACGTCGTGTTTGTTGATTTGTATTTTATTCACAGTAAAAGATTTTTTAAAAGAGTTTATTTTATTGGAAAGAGCGTGTTCTTGCGCATCGTTTGATATATAATTTGTCTATGTTTACTTTGTTTTTTTGCAAGAAAGAGTGTTTAGAAAATGTCGAACCAAAAATTTAGTTTGCGGGCCTGCTTGTGGTATGAATTTAAGCAAGGCAAATCGGCTGCTGAAGCTCATGGCGCTCTATCTCAAGTGTTTGACGAAGATGCTCTATCCGAAAGTCAGTGTAAACGATGGTTCCAGACGGCGACGAAAGCTTAGAAGACCAAAAACACGGGAGTCGACCTCAAATCATCGACCACGACGCATTGAAGGAAGCCATTGAGTCGGATCCACGCCAAACCACTCGCGACCTGGCAGAACAGTTCGACTGCACTCATGTCACCATTGAGAACCAACTGCATGGCATGGGCAAGACGAATAGATGCGGAAAATGGGTACCGCATAAGCTATCCGAGGCAAACAAGGCGACACGCATCGCAATCGCCGGAATTCTCACTCACCGCGCCAAGAACAGTGAGTTTTTCGACTCCATTGTTATGTCGGATAAGAAGTGGATCCAATACGGCAACACAGCAAGAAAGCGGCAGTGGTTGGACCCCGGTGAAGCTCCAAAACCGGACATCCACGGAAAAAAGGTGATGCTTTGTGTTTGGTGGAACAGTAAAGGCCTGGTGTACTTTGAGGTTCTGGATTCGGGTCAAACAGTTACGGCGAACCTCTACCAAGGCCAATTTGACCGCGTGGACCAGGCGCTGCGGCGTCAAGGCGTGGATACGGCGTCGACAAAATTCCTCCACGACAACGCTCGGCCGCATGTCGCAAAAATCACCCAGCAGAAAATTGAAGAAATGGGCTGGAAAGTTCTGCCTCATCCGCCATACAGCCCAGACTTGGCGCCTTCCGACTACCATCTGTTCCGATCAATGCACCACTTCTTGGCCGAGAAAAAGTTCAAGAACCGTGACGAGGTCCAAATTTCGGTGTCCAACTTCTTCGAGTCGCAGCCGGTCGAGTTCTTCAAGAAGGGCATCCATTCTCTGCGTGAACGTTGGCGACAAGTCATTGATGCAGATGGCGAATACCTTTTGGGTTAATGTATTGTTATCTTGTTTTTATAATAAAATAAACTTTTAACGAAAACGCGCATTTCTTTTTTGCCAACCTAATAGATACTAGATAAACTCTAGCACTAGGTAAGTTTATTCAACCAGCAGAATTTGTGAACTTGCACACGGTATTCGTAAAATGTAAGTCTTGTAGTAAAGTAGTAAAGTCTTGTAGTAAAATTCAATCAATGTTTGAGCACGGAATGCTCTAATCAGTCCTTAGGCTTGTAAATCGTCAAACCAGGGCTCGATCAACTGCTAAATTTAGCAAGTCCAGCTTCTAGGCTTGGCTCCAGGCTTGGCTTAGGCTAGAATTGGCTTTGATTCAAGTAAAGGAGAAGACTTGTAACTTGTAACTTGTAAGAAGTACTAAAAACAACAAAGCAACTAGTAAAGCAGCAAAGCAACTAGTAAAACAACAAAGCAACTAGCAAAATAATAAAGCAACTAGCAAAACAGCAAAGCAACTAGTAAAACAACTAGTAAAAGAACAAAGCAACAATCAAAACAAGAAGCAAAACAACAAAAGCAAGTACTAGAGTTGACTTTAAAAGAAATCTTTGTGCATTTCAAAGAGTTTTCCTATGCTTTGGTTACTGGAGTGGCTCAGTGAGCACATTTACTTCTTCATTTCTGCTCTCTTTCCTCTTTCTCATTTATAATTCGATTACCCGCTTCTTATAGCCATTAGACGGAAAAGGAGGTGTAAATCTAAAGCTTTGGATGAAGGGAAATCGGTGGCCGACGGGGGGAATCATCCACACTTCCGGTCAACCACCTCACCCACCTCACCCACCTCACCCACCTCACCCACCTCACCCACCTCACCCACCTCACCCACCTCACCCACCTCACCCACCTCACCCAATAGCTTCACCCCATCTAAAGGCTAACAAATAATCCACACGTGACTCTAGTGTACTTAAAACAAAATTCGATTGTATTTAGATTGGATTTTGATTGGATTTAGTCTAATAATCTAATTAATAGTATAATGAATGAAGAAGAGAGCCGTTTTGAGCCATTTTGAGCCGCTTTTGAGCCGTTTTGAGCCGCTTTTGAGCCATTTTGAGCCGTTTTGAGCCATTTTGAGTCGTTTTGAGCCATTTTGAGCCGTTTTGAGCCGTTTTGAGCCGCTTTTGAGCCATTTTGAGCCGTTTTGAGCCGCTTTTGAGCCATTTTGAGCCGTTTTTGAGCCATTGGAAAGAGGTTAATTGGAACCAATTTTGGTTCACCTTCAAGTTAAATTTGAGAGTGAAAACACGTGTTTTTCGTAAGAAATCTATGGAATCTACGAAAAGGAAAGAAAAGGAATGAAAAGGAAT
>CAUEEP010000093.1:0-24995 GCA_958450365.1 Mesorhabditis belari
TAAGATGAGAAGATTCCTCTTCAGAAAGAACAAAACAGTCAATCATTTGACTCTCTAGCTTCTTGGAGACAAACTATGGAAAGAGAAATGAGAACGAATCTTCTCCGTCTTTCAAAGTCGAAATCATTTCAGTTTTGACAAAAGCAAAGAAAGAAATACAATTCGAAACATATGCTTTTATGAAACTTTTGGATGGACAACCTGAATGAACTCCGACATCCGAAAATCGTTTTCTTTTATGGTCCTAAGATCAAAGAGTATTGGACGCATCTCTATCATTGTTGATAATAGAATATTGTGAAAGAGGGATCGCTATTGAATGGCTGAATTTGCATAGCAATCAAAATTCTAGAAAATTTTTCTATGTATAACTCCTTCCACAAGCTTCCACAAGCTCTGAAATGTCAAAATTTGAATTCTATGCTCTAAAATTACCTAGAAAAACAAATTTTGGAATGGAAATTGGTTAATATTAGTTTTTTAGAGCTTTTTAGAGATTTTTAGAGCTTTTTAGAGATTTTTAGAGCTTTTTAGAGCTTTTTTAGAACGCGAAACAGGTGCGGCGATGGGCTGGGTGCGCAAAAAAAGGTTGCATTTGTCCCACTCTTGTAAATTTGGCCCGTAAATTTATGTTTATTAAGGTATTTAAACGTGCTCTGTTGAATAAAAAAAAAAGAATTAGAGCTCTAGCATGCTTTTAACTTAGGATAAAGCACTTTTCTTGGGTGGAGTACTTGATGTGAAACGTGGTGTATCAAATTTTTTCAAAAGAAAAGCACATAAAAGGTTTAAATAGAAAAATTGCTAAATTGCAATAAATACATAAATTGCTTTTTGAATTTGTTTTCGATTTTTGAAACAATGAAATCTATTATTTACAAAATTCTCTTTTTTCATCGATAAGGAGGACACTGGTTGAGGACTCCCGTTGCATCACAAGTTCCGTTCAGAGCATTCTATAAATTGAATTGAGTAAGTCACTAGCTAGATAGTTTAAAAGATATTTCAGATAATCCCTGGGTACAAATTCACAGCTTCTTTTTGGAGCATCATCATCTAATTTTTGGAAATAGCTTCTTTTTTGGATCATCTAAAGAAAATCCCCATGATAAATGACTGAAGAAATGTTCTTTGTGCGGCCGCGTAATTGCTCGGGATCTGGCGGATTTTCTCCGTATACATATAGCCCTATTTCATACCATTCAAAAGCCAAAAATCTCCTCAATAAAACTACAGTCGAACCTCTCTATAACGAACCTCGATATAACGTAAACCTCTCTATAACGTAAGGCGTGACCGGTCCCGGCCGACGTTAAGCTATATAAAACGGCACTCTATATAACGTAAACCTCTATATAACGTAAGCTATAGCCGTCCCGTGAGTTACGTTATAGAGAGGTTCGACTGTATATCAAAAAGTTAACAATAAGAAAATCTCTAGACAAAGTTATCACCCTTAAAAGCAGGATTACGCTTTCAAAACCAGAAACAGCTTGCCAAAAACCGATTAACTTCAATTTTATCTGAAATATCCAAAAGAGATTATGAATAAGATATTGAGTAAAGAATGATATTAGGTACGTAAAAGTTATTCGATTAGTTACAGTCATGTGCAAAAGTCTTTTCACATTCGATTTTCTAAATCATTTTCATCATTTTCATCATTTTCATCATTTTTCTTCGATAAAGTTCATGGCGCTCTTTTAAGCTATTAATCGTTTTAGTTACACAAATATATATATGTCGTAGCCGTTTACGAAATTCAGCCGCTAACGAATGAAATTTTTCGCTAGCCGCTTATGAATGTTTATGCCTAGCCGATTACGAAGATTCGTAATCGGCTAGCCGATTACGTCAACTCACAAAAGACTAGGACACGCCGGTCGGGATCTGATGTAGAAAGAACGGCGAGGAGATTATTACGGGATCTCAAAGGAAATACTCGAGATTTTTATCAAACTTTGCCCGGAATGTGAATTAAAGAAGGTGACGCCAAAAAAGGAGTTGTTGTGAAGCCGATTATAACGATCAAAATGCAAAATGAACGCTGCCAAGTCGACTTAATTGATCTTCAATCGGTTGCGCATGCATTTTAGTTGATGTTTTGTTTGCTATAAACGTTATTATGTTATAGATGTTAAATGTTATAAATTTTATTTCACTTGTTGTGATTAGTTTGCTGATTTGCGTTTTGCATAAATAGTTTGAAATCAAAAACTCATTTGAATCGAGCCATGTTCGCAGAAGCCGTTTACAAATTGTACACGGCTAGCGATCGTAATCGGCTAGCCGCTAACGAATGATTCGTAATCGACTAGCCGCTAACGAATCATTCGCAATCGGCTAGCCGCTAACGAATCATTCGCAATCGGCTAGCCGCTAACGAATCATTCGTTAGCGGCTGAATTTCGTAAACGGCTACGACATATACAATTTATTTACACAAACTTTATCGCTATACAACACTTATTCATTGAGAAAAAAATATAATTGTCAAAACACCCCTGAAAATCGTGATGCAAAAGTCTTTTCACAAAAAACGAAATTAAGCTTTAATCAATATTTAGTCGCTCCTCCTTTTGCCGAAAGTACTTCTTTAATACGAGTAGACATCGATGCAATTAATTCATCAAGAATTGCAGCTTCAATCGTCCTCCAAATTTTTCTGATGTAAAACCATAGCTCGACTTTACAATTGAATCGTTTTCCTCGCAATTTTGATTTCAAATAAGCCCATAAATTCTCAATAACATTTAAATCCGGTGCGAATGGTGGAGCTTTGATTAAAGAAACGTGATTGATTCCAAACCATCCCGGTAAATGTGCTTTTCCTCCATTCGAAAGAGAGAAAGAAAGAAAATTGATGGAACTTTTTAGAAAATTGAACGTGAAAAGACTTTTGCACATGACTGTAGTTTAAAAGTTTAAAGTACTTTAAAGTTATTTAGAAAAATGACTTCTGTTTTTTTTTTTTGGAAAATAGCTTGGATAGCTTAGCTAAATAGCTACAAGTGATCTACAAGTGTCGATTGATTTCCGAGCAATTTTTGACTACCAGGACGTCACAAATCCTTTTTGAAACCATGTTTTTCGGAAAGAACGCAAAAAAATGAGCAAGAAAAAGTTGTTTTTGACTAGTTAAAAGAAGTTATATGCACGATTTTGACGAAATTCTCTCACACTCACCACAGCAGCCCGATCCGAATTGCATTGAAAGACGAAAGCGTTGAAATCATTGCATCCCAATTGATAGACTGCCGCCTTGCAACCAATATAACGATTGAAAGCACTGGAAAATGATTTTTGTGACTCGAATTCTTCATTTGTTAGTGGATTTTCTTTAATTTTCTTGAGCATCACGAAAAACCTACGGACAAACGTCACCGTCAATGAGTTCGGAGTTGAACAAGTCAATCGAGCATTGCTGAACCGCTGAAAAATCGGCAAAGAAAAGTGAATCTTTTTACCGCAATATCTCCATGTGATTGATCGTAGGTCGAGGTTAAACAATCGAAATATTTGGTCCAAACTAAATCGGGCAATAAGATTTCAGATGTTGGAGTCACCACTAACCGACAAGGCCTTCTGTGCATTGGTAATTGACCGAGAAAAGATCCATCCAATACTGTGCTCCGGCTAAATGGTTTATCCAGAATCGTGCACAATTATGGAAACGCGGTTTTTCGACTATAACTCAAGGCCCAATTATTCAACTCACCTAATTTTAAATCTATCGAAATTTCGGCTCTTTCCTGGAATCGTGGTTCCTTTAAAGCCTCGTGGTTCTTCAAAAGCTCTCGTGGTCTCTTTTAAAGCTCTGTGGTTCTTCTAAAGTTTCGTGGTCTTTTTAAAGTTACGTGGTTCTTCTAAAGTTACGTGGTCTTTTTAAAGTTTCGTGGTTCTTCTAAAGTTTCGTGGTTCTTCTAAAGTTTCGTGGTCTTTTTAAAGTTACGTGGTTCTTCTAAAGTTACGTGGTCTCTTTTAAAGTTTCTTGGTTCTTCTAAAGCTCACAGGTTCTTCTAAAGTTTCGTGGTCTTTTAAAAGTTACGTGGTTCTTCTTCAGTTACGTGGTCTTTTTAAAGTTCTGTGGCCCTTCTAAAGTTTCGTATTCCTTTTTAAGTTTCTTGGTTCTTCTAAAGCTCTCGAGGTTCTTCCAAAGTTACGTGGTCTTTTAAAGTTTCGTGGTCTTTTTAAAGTTTCGTGGTCTCTTCTAAAGTTACGTGGTCTTTTTAAAGTTTCGTGGTCTTTTTAAAGTTACGTGGTTCTTCTAAAGTTACGTGGTCTTTTTAAAGTTTCGTGGTTCTTCTAAAGCCTGGTGGTCTTTTTAAAGCTACGTGGTTCTTCTAAAGTTACGTGGTCTTTTTAAAGTTTTCTTGTAATTTTCCAGCAATCTTCTTGGCTTCGGGTTAAACCTTCAAAGAACCACGAAACTTTGGAAAAGACCACGATTTAGGGGAAAGAGCCGAAACTTCGCGCTAATTTCCGCGGCTAATTTCGTAAAATATGTGCAAATCCTGTCAAAAAACGATTCTGCCGAGAGGTTGGCTCTAAAATTCGAAGTACTATAAAAAGCGTAACACTGTTTTTTTTAAACTAAAAATTGAAATTGACTACAGAAATTAACTTGAAAATTCATATAAATATGAAATAAGGGAAATCGGATAATTGGGCGTTGAGTTAGAGTCAAAAAATTTGAGTTTCGCTAGTTGTGCGTCACCGTAAAATGGTTCTTTAATGAGTTATTTTTTTGACTTTGGACTAAATCCATCAAGATGTTTAAAGTTGTAAAGTTAGACATTTGACATTGCTAGAGAGGAAACTCTTATGAGTGATATTAAGTTTTTAAAGCAATTCAAACCTACCATAGGTGAAAACTTGCTCGACACAGCTCTGATTTAGCAGGTTCATCGAAGAGAGGCAATTGTAGAGTTGTGCGTTGATTCTAAACAAGAAAAATGTTTTCGTTATGACAACTGAGAGATAGAGAGACAATTGAGATTAAAAGAATTGATTAAAAAACAAAAGGAAAGCGAAAAGCTGTTACCTGCAATTACCCGGCAGTCCATCGACGCCTCCCTTCTTGATTCGAGCCTCTCAAGTGTCCAGGATTGAAATTCCACACACGTCGGGTAGGCACCAATATCTAAGAATGGGAAACTTCGTACGATTTTTACATGAAAACTTTCACGAAACGACTTCCTGACCAGCCTAATACCTTCCGACTAACAAACAAATAAACAAAATCAAAAACAAAATCAAAAACAAAATCAAAAACAAAATCAAAAACAAACTTTTAATAACGTTATAGCCGTTTGCCTCAAAATAGGGATCATAACAAGAAGAGATCATTCTTTGAGAGTTGCACGCTTAGGCTTAGGCTTAGGCTCAGGCTCAGGCTCAGGCTCAGGCCCAGGCTCAGGCTCAGGCTCAGGATTTGGTCGAACTAAGAAACACATTGAGGATAATGTTCAAAAAGAAACCTCTTTAATACCCAAAGAAACCGCAGTAACTATTGAAAAGAAAGTTGAAGATGATCGAAAAATTGATGAGGAAAAGGGTGATGGAGAGATGAAAGAAGAGGGAGAAAGTGAGCTATTAAAGGAGGGGGGAAAGTGAGTTGATCAAGTAGATAATCAAGTAGATCAAGTAGATCAAGTAGACCAAGTAGAAATCAGTAGGAAAACTTTTGTAGAGTCTTATCTTGCCGATCCGTTTTTAGTTGTTTAAAACCAACTCACAGATTGATGCGAATAGTGATAGGTTGAGATTGTGAATAGAAGAGAAAACACTGAGAAAATGAATGCTAAAATGATTTTTTGAGAGTAAATTCATTGAAAACACTCACCCATTTTTAAGAATTTCATTTCCTGGAAGAAAATTAGATGCGAAAGAATCTTTTAATTTTTAACTTCCGTTATCGGTTGGATTTTTCTGACCTTTTTACCGAAAAATGTAGTTAGTGAAGATAAGAAAGTGGAGAAATTTCAGCTGCTTGGTTCTATTTTGATTAAAAATCAACGCAGAAACGAAATTGGATCCAAAAAAGCACTCTTTAGTTTAGTTTCAGTCGAAATTAGTCATTCCAAAAAAACAGAAAAACTCAAGGTTGCCTCAAAAGTGAGTTAAGCCTTTCTCTTTTTTAAAATTTCAAACAGTTTTTATGAGAGCTGACTGGATTAATTCACACAATCTGCAGAAATTTCATTGAAACGTAATTGCACAGACCCATTTTCTGTGCCATTCCTCGAGCCGATTGGTTAGGGTTTAATCTTAGACGATCGCGCACTTTCTTGACATTAGCCGGAGTAAATTGCGCTAATCGTTTTGGTACCACCTCTTCCAGGGCGATCAGATCCCTGGATCGATCAGAAACTGTGCCCAGAGTTTCATAACGTTGAATGGTTCGAGAAACGAGCCTTCTGGGGACATTCAGGCGCTTTGTGATCTCGCTCGCCTGAACACGCTGCTCAAGGATCGATTGTCGATGTGGAGACGCTTTCACCATTCCTGAAAACAAAAAAATGCATTGAAAGTTAGTAATCATACCATAAAATAAGAAAAATACACAAAAACCATAAAAAAAGGTAAGCAAAAAGTGAAATGGGGCTCATAACATAATACGACGTTGTTGCGGTAATTCTTGGTCACCCTGTAAAAGTAAACGTACGATTGACGTTGTTACGAAAACGTTGATACGATAATTCTTGAATATCGTGCTTTGATACAGCAATCTTTAAATAACTGTATCTTCTTGATGTCCTGAACACTATTCCTAGTGTGCCTATTCCTGCAGTGTGCCAGAAGAAAGCGTTTCTGCGAGAGCACAAAGCAGAGACACTACACTTTGATGCACGTTAAACTCTTTTTCAAGCACAAACAGTACTTACATAGGGAAAAAGGGTCATTCCTCTTTGCCTCTCTCTTGTCCCGCGCCGCAAATTCGTTACCATGGTGTTCTCTCCAAATACACACAGACAATTATGGCAAGGGTTTCAGCTTTTTGGCTAACTGTTTAAAAGATATTTAAAAGATTTTTTAACCTTACAATTAGTTTTAAAGAAATACTGAGATACTTTATTTTGCTAAATTTCATTTCGCCAAAAATTCATTTCGCCTAATTTGACCAAAAATTCATTTCGCCAAGATTCATTTCACCAAGACATTTCTCATTTTATTATCTTTATATTTACGAATTAGAATGAATGAATGAATGAATGAATGAATGAATGAATCAATTCTTTATCTCTACATGTACACTACTGGACAATGAAATACATATTTGAAAATCGATCGTCACTTTCGCGCGTCTGTAACTCCCTTGTCTTTACCGTATTTCTAAATATTAATATTACCATTGTGTAGCCCTTGAAAAGAGCTTTCAGAAAATGTATAACACTAATAGTTTAAACTCAAAGACAAGGGAGTTACAGAGGCGCGAAAGTGACGATCGTTTTTCGCATATGATATTTCATTGTCCAGTACTGTATCTTGAACATTTGTTTTAAATGAAAGTAGCACTTTTTCGAACAGGCCCCAAGAACAGACCATTTCTTGAAACGCAGTGATGCACCCGGTTTCGAAATCGGTTCGAAATCGAAATCGAAATCGAAATTCGAAACTCTGAGGCTTTGCAGTTGGACACGCTTAAAAGGGGGTATTAATCGCGGCCGGGTGACGATAAAAATTTCTTTACGGCAACCACCTGTTTTTTTATTTCAATATCGCTGATTTTATTATAAAATAATAAAAATCACCCGGACTAGAGTGATTTGACGGGTTTACAAATTTTTGGAGACGCTGTAAGACTTGGAGAAAAACAAGATCGTCACTCATCAGACACCTCAGCACAGTCTAGATCGATTGAGTTTTAATTGCAGATAAATTTAAAAGCAAAAATAAAAAGCACAAAAAACAATAAAAATAAATTGTTAATCTATAATTCTTCCTCTTGCTCACTTTCATCTTCGCTCAAGTACAGCAGTTCCTCAAATCGGCTTCCTATCTTATCAATTTCCAGCCCATTTTCACCAGAAGTGACTGGATCTCCTCCACCCTAGGACGTCTTCAGCGCTTTGATTGACACAATTAGATCTTTTTCCATTTGTGGTCGACTGTGGTTTTATTAGGTTGTCCAATAAGTAATGCGTGTTACTTATTTCCGAAAATATTGCGAAATAGCTTCGAGCAAATATATGCTCTTTTTAATCATCAGCATCTTGTGTTTATTTTTGTATATTATTTTATTCATTTGCCTTTGTTTTATAATAGATATGTTGCTTTGCAGATGAAAGACAAAAAGTTTGTTGTCCGCGCATCAATGCTGTATGATTTCAAACGAGGTAAAACTGCAGCGGATTGCCATCGAACTATCTGTGCCGCATTTGGAGAGGATTCAATTTCAATCAGCCAGTGCCAGCGCTGGTTTAAACGATTTGCGGACGGAAACGAGTCGTTAGAGGACGAGGAACGCGCTGGAAGGCCAGTCGTTTTTGATAACGAAGCTTTGCACCATTGAGTCTGATCCAACTCAAACCACTCGTGAGTTGGCCGAATTATTTGGTTGTTCCAAATCAACAATCGACAATCATCTCCATGAGATTGGAAAATTTAATCGATGCGGAAAGTGGCTTCCCACAAATTGAGGAAACGAATAAAGTTACTTGAGATTGAGATTGAGAAGCTTGGATGGTCGGACTGTCCCACATCCGCCGTATAGTTCAGATCTGGCTCCATCTGATTTCCATTTGTTCCGTTCGATGGCGCACGCTCTTGGAGAACACAAGTTCAAAAGTGTTGACGAGGTGCAAAAATGGCTCGACAATTTCTTCTCATCGAAACCAGCTTCATTCTATTATGACGGACTTCACTCTTGCTCGGACGATGGAGAAATGTTGTTGATTGTTGTGGAGAATATATCGATTAATAAAGTTCTCTTTTTGTTAATTTTGTGATATTTTGAAAATCGTGTCAAACACGCATTACTTATTGGACAACCTAATAGTTTTCTCAAATAGGTGCCTTTAGAAAACGCATTACTCGAGAGGAACACACTCTAGTAGATAGCTTTGGGTGTTTTGATGGCCTTTTGCATTAAACGTTGCGTCTAAACATAAAATCTCCATCTGGAAAAGGCATCTAGAGATGTTAAAAACCAAAAGTGTAGATCGAAAGTCTAAAGAAAACAAAAAGAAAACATAATGTCTGACTTTGCTTTACTTTCGCACTTACCTTGTAGATGAACTACGCGAGCCTTGCAGCGTCTCCAAAAATTTGTAAACCCATCAAATCACTCTAGCCGGGTAATTTGAATTCTTTTATAATAAAATCAGCGATATTAAAATAAAACAGGTGGTTGCCGTAAAAAATTTTACCGTCACCCGGCCGCGATTAATACCTTTAAGGGAACCGTAAAATCACTACAGCAATTGTTTTCATTAAAATAACAAAATATTTCTTTATTTGGGCTGTAGACTGGGTTTTACAATATTTCAACTGCAAATTAACTCAATTTCCAGATAAATATTCAAATTTTTATACTAAAATCGGTACTTTTCCTATAACGGGGATTTCTTCTCTGCACCTTATTGGCGCAGAGAAATTGGTTTATTTAGACTCAGTAAATTTGTTTTTCTATGTGTTCTCTGCGCGTCACGTGGCTTCCGGCGCCTTTAAAAAACGCAGGCCACTTCCCAGCTGACCCAGGCCACTTCCCGGTTGATGCAGGGCACTTCCCAGTTGATGCAGGCCAGTTCCCGGTTGACGCAGGCCACTTCCCGGTTGATGCAGGCCACTTCCCAGTTGACCCAGGCCACTTCCCGGTTGATGCAAGCCACTTCCCAGTTGATGCAGGCCAGTTCCCGGTTGACGCAGGCCACTTCCCGGTTGATGCAAGCCACTTCCCAGTTGATGCAGGCCAGTTCCCGGTTGACGGCCACTTCCCCGGTTGATGCAGGCCAGTTCCCGGTTGATGAGGCCAGTTCCTGGTTGCGCATCATGGGCTAGTACGAATGTCACCTACGGCGCTGCCGTAGTTGGCACGAGTATGGGGAAAAATCCCCCCCGTTATAGGGAAAGTATCCTAAAATCCATCATTTTGTGAGTCGATTTTTGAGTTTTCAAAACAAAAACTCAAATCTTTTACGATATTTTACATCAGTTTTTACGTGGATTACTGGATTCCATTCTCCATCGAAATCGTAATTCCATTATCCATTATCCATCCCCTAGAATGTCGAAAACGAACGAGGAAAAGGGTGACCCGAGGAGGACGTATTCTTGAGGTTTTTCACCATTTCATCTTCACCGCATAACCAATCAACAATTCTCAGAGTTGCCTCACACATCCTCTCGCTGAACATCGTCGAAGAGAAACTGAAACAAACGTCGGCTTTGGATGCATTTTGCGATGGACGGGATACGTTGTTGACAATTGCGAGAAACGATCAGGTGATGGGGTTGAGTGACTTGTGAACTGGTGAACTGGTGAACCAGATTCTCCTTATTGAATTTTGCGTTTCCTCGTTTCCTATTGAGATCCTTTTCACCATCCCAACCAACCAACTAGAAGGGTTACTGTAAAATCTAACGATTGGGGTTGAGTAAAGGTAAACGAGTCACGCTGTAAAGCGCTAGTAAGCGCTAACGTTCGTGCAAGTCGGTCAGACTGGATAAAGAGTTGCTGTAGAGAACTTCAAGTGATTTTTCTGCAAAATGAAACAAATCAATCTTTTCATTAAACAGATTTCTCTATCTAAGAATACAGTCTCTATCTCTATCAGTATTTCAAAAAAATCATCTATTTTGTTTTTCAGAAAGGCGTCGAAATGTCGACATCGTCAAAAGATGTCTCAACTCCATCACAGGGAAGAGTCGTTTTTTACAAGAACAAACCTGGCCCGCTTCCAATGGACACTTTTAAACAGGTGATTCATCTCAAAGAACTCATCAGTCTCAGCTTTTAAGCTATCAGCTCCATTTTAAATTGCGCATTCGTTAAAGAAAACGCAATTTTCACTTGTACATTGTACCAGCTGCGTTGGGCTTCCGTTGGGCTTCCGGGGCTTCCGATATCCGTGCGGATATTCTATCTAGAGGTACTGAGGGCACGTAGCACAAATCTGATTGCAGATTCGGATTCCTCATCCCCGAAAACCCCCGGGTACAAATTTTCAGCTTCCTAACTCACTTCCTTGTAATTTTACGTTAACGTAATTTGTATTGTCGCGTAGGCGTGACGGACGGACGGACGTTTTGTTTTTTTTTGCATATTCATACTGATATTCATATTGCATATTCATACATATTTTTGCATATTTTTGCATATGCTTATTTTTTGCATATTCATACTGAAGCCAAAATTCGAGACTAGTTTGACATCGAAGTTTTCAACAGCTTAAAAGGCTTTTCTCGCGGGGGGCTAAGATGAGCTGATGGTTTAGGGGATAACGTGCTTGTATATGTCGTAGCCGATGAAGGATTTCAGCCGAAGAAGTCTCAAAAATTAAATCTTGAGTTATGTATTGACTCAAGTCAATACCACAAACTCAAGCTCTCTAAAAGGCGCTTAAAAGCTAAAAACGTATTCTAGTTGCAGTTGCATTTTGCATTTTTCGACCAAAATAAACAATAATACCAAAAAGCGAGTTTATAAACACTAATAAAAAAACAATAATACCACCGGTTCACGAGTTCTTTGACCTAAAAGCAAACTAAGACGAGCTCCTTTCCGTTGTCGGACTAAAGAATTTTTGGGGCTCCAAACGTTCCGAATATTTCCATTAGATGATCGACACCTTCAAATTGTGTTTTCCTTTGCAATGCCCGCAAAACGACGAACTTTGTGAAATGATCCTGGTAGACCATCAAAAACTTGAATTCTCCATCGGAAACGGATTGAAGATCGATTAAATCCGTGCCTTTCGGAATGACGAAAAGGGCCCTTTTATAGCCTTTGGTTATAGTATGATAAAATGTGCACTCTTTAGAATGCGTTTTTAGCTTTTAAGCGCCTTTAGAGAGCTTGAGTTTGTGGTATTGACTTGAGTCAATACACAACTCAAGATTTAATTTTTGAGACTCCTTCGGCTACGACATATACAAGGCGAGCTAGGCATTCTTTGCTCGGGTTCGAGTCCCGTCTCGCGAATCTTTTTGATTTTAACGAATTGGCGATTTTGTTGTATTTTTGTTTCTTTTCCTTCTATATTTCAATAAAAATAGAATATAAGTATAGAAAAAGAATAACAAAGAAGATAATCTTTGTGCGTCTGCCGATTGGCGATGGCGAGCTGGGGTACTTCCCTTGTCCCGTTCCCATTCTGACTTGATTTAATTGTAAAGTTGGCCTGGATTTCGTTCTATTCTTACTATTGGTCTTGTCCGATTTTGATCTCAACAAAACTAGTGAACTAGCGAAATAGAAAACTAGTAAAATAGAAACCTAGTGAACTAGAAAACTAGTGAAATAGAAAACTAGTGAAAAAGAAAACTAGTGAAATCAACTTATTTCCCAATCTCAGATAATCAACATGGTGACCGTGAACGGCCCAGCGAATCAAGTTTTTCTCAGCTCGGTGCAACAGGTTTTCTTTGAAGCTGAGCATACTGTTAGCGAATATTGAATTCTAGGTGTTCGGAAAGAATAAAGAAAATGGATCAAGACAGATCGAGGCGGCCGTTTCCCAATTGGAGGACTCTCTTTTGGCCACCGTTCAACAGAATGCATCATCGCCTAGATGTGAGGAAAAAAAAAATCAAAAATCAAATCCAACCGTGCGCTATCATTTCACCTCTCTCTAAATTTGGTTCCTTATCTCTACAAATATGGTTCCCTATTGAAATAACCCATTTTTATGCAAATTTTATCTCCAGCTGGCTATGGTTCATTGAAAGACGAAGTGAAAGCGATTTTGGCGACGAGTGACACAAAAAATGAACCGTTACGCGATCTTTTTAAACCGCTCAACGAGGCCATTCAAACGGCGCAGGTTCGGCACTATGAAAAGATTTTTATTTATCGACAAAAATTAAAATTAAAATTAAAATTGAAATTAACAATTAAAAGTGAAAATCAAAACTAATCTGCACACGCACGAGAACGATTAATTACTTGAAAAATGCGGTTTGGCATTGAAGTGACGAGGTTTTGAGTTTTAAGAGATGGACGTCGCTGTTTTAAGAGACGTCGCTGTTTTAAGCGTCGCTCGCTGCCAAATGCCGAAATCCATCTACTTTTTGTTTGATGTCTGTCTTTTTGTCTTTCTACCGTAATCTTGTCTGTCTTTTTCTCTTTCTACCGTAAGCTTGTCTGTCTTTTTGTCCTTCTACCGTAATCTCGTCTGTCTTTTTGTCTTTCTACCGTAGCCTTGTCCGTCTTTTTGTCTTTCCACCGTAATCTTGTTTGTCTTTTTGTCTTTCTACCGTAGTCTTGTCTGTCTTTTTGTCCTTCTACCGTAATTTTGTCTATCTTTTTCTACCGTAATCTTGTCTGGTTTTTCTCTTTCTACCGTAATCTCGTCTGTCTTTTTGTCTTTCTACCGTAATCTCGTCTGTCTTTTTGTCTTTCTACCGTAGCCTTGTCCGTCTTTTTGTCTTTCCACCGTAATTTTGTCTGTCTTTTTGTCCTTCTACCGTAATCTTGTCTGCTTTTTCTCTTTCTACCGTAATCTTGTCTGTCCTTTTCTACCGTAACCTTGCCTGTCTTTTTCTCTTTCTACCGTAATCTTGTCTCTATTTTTATCTAATCTATTCAATTTTTATCTGATTCTGTGAGGGTTCACAAAAGATATCGAAAGATACAAAAGTGAATAGATTCGATAAAAATAAAGACAAGATTACGATAGAAAGAGAAAACGGTTTAGAAAACAGATTCGCGTTTGTAATCTGTAATAAACTGGAATCACTGTAGGAACAAAGTAAAGAAATGAATGGGAACGAATTTGAAACCGAGAAGGAATTGAACGCTCGACCTTTTGCTTGCCGTGCAATTGCTCTAACCACCGAGCTATCGGCGCCTTCTTCGCGCAAGAAGAAATAGGAAAGACAAGGAAGAGAAAGAAAGAAAGAAAGAAAGAAAGAAAAAAGGAAAGAAAGAAAGAGATAAATAATAGTACTCTCAGGGCGGTCAAATCGAGGAGATCGGGACATTGGTGGAATCGATGGAGGATTGTGTGGACGGATTGTGGAGAGGAACGGATTATGGAGAGACAAAATTGGCGAGATTCATCCATTCTTGCGGTACGACTGTTTTCTGATAAGTATTACTGGTGACCAAAGCTTAGCGTTGGTAAGAATAAGATACTTTTCAGTTATTAAACTTAGTTAACTGTAGTTATTAAGCTAGATTCACGTTTTAGCCGATTTCTTGATCGAGACGATTTCTGAGCGTTTCGACGATTCGTTGTGGGTTGACAAGAATTGTGTTGATGGTTTGAATGTCTCACTGCAAGCGGCACAACAATGGATTGACACTGTCAAGTTAGTGAAAAGCTGAGGCTTGAATTGCAAAGGTAATTTCTTTTTAGGTTGAACACCACTCAAGTCTGGGCTCGTGGTGTTGACGGGAATTGGCGAGGTGGTGAAGTGAAAATGCCATACATGGAGGGTTTCGTGAAAAGGCTTGAAGAGGTACAAGATACCGTAAAAACTCTAATAGAACAGCGCTCTATAGAAGCTAGCGTAGTCTAGGGTCAACTTTACTCAAATCGAGGTCAACTTAACTCTCAAAATAAACCCTCATATCTTGACACCAGTGCGTTTGTTTTTGCGCGCTTTGGTATCAAATTATAGTAGAAAGATAGAGCTATTTTTTTGTGATATAACACATTATTTTAGCATTAACCAGTGCTTAGAAAAAAGTGATTGAAAACCGGCTCTTGAAAAGCGACGAAAAATCGGCTTTTTTGCTACTTTTCAATCACTTTTTCTAGGCGCTGGTTAATGCTAAAAATATGTGTTATATCACAAAAAATAGCTCTATTTTTCTAATATAATTTGATATTAAAGCGCGCAAAAACAAACGCACTGGTGCCAAGGTATGAGCGTTTTATTTGAGAGTAAACTTCAATTACGCGACAAACTCCTATAGGGGGTCGTTCTAGTCAAGTTTTTTACGATCGATTTTAATTCAGATACGAATGCTTTTTTTTATTAAATCAACATATATGCTTTTAAAGACGAGATATCGATAAAAAACTAGATCGAAATATTCACTATTCACTCAGATTTTGTCACTCCGAAGTTTCCCCGAGCAACTCGCCTCTTTACTCAACGAGCCTCATGTGATCGGAGAAGTTGAAGGTGTTGTAAGAGTTTGAAATTCATATTCAGTGATATAAAAAAAGTGATCTAAACCTGTAGAATAGTGATCAAAAATACGTTTCATCGAATTTCTATGAACATTTTGCAAATTTTAACTTCTACTTTCGCGCATAGCCTTCTTGGATAAAAGTTTCCAAATTTTAACCGATTTTTTTTTGTTATTTTTTATTGCAAATCTTTAGAACTTGATAGCTGATGAAATAGAGCTCAATTTTTAAAGAATAGTTTTATTTTTTAGAAACAATATCAAAAGGAATGATTGGAGTATCTCCGTTCGTCTATAGTCCCAACTCGGAAACGGCGTGGAGAGCGAAAATTCAGGTAAGCAAATCCAAAGCAATCTCCAGAATTTGTAAGTCATGCAAGCAAGGCCAGAATCCAAGTCCAGATCTGGCCTCTGTCCAGATCTCCCGAGCGCACAAGGGAACGTTTCAAAGAGGGTTTGAGACTTTTAAACGGTTATTGAGCATTTGATAACTGAAGATTTGATAGCTGAACATTTGATAACATTTATTTAGCTCTAAAATCCGAATGCAATAAGAAAGATCAATAATTATGTGTTGACAAATGCATACCGTAAATACTGTAATAGTACCCCATCCCCATAATGACGGTGCGGAGTGTCGCGTAGTCTAGCTTTGGACGCGTTTTTCTCGACACTGGTTTATGCTACAATGCGCGCTTAGGTATCAAAAAATAGCCCTGAATTTCAGCTATTTTTTTGATACCAAAGACGCTTTTTGACAAGTACGGGTGCAGAAAAATGAAATATTAAAAAAACTTTTGCGACTACGCGACTGTACGAGGGCGGTGAGGTACTATTACAGTATTTATGGTAGCTTTTTTTATAGCACTTTGATGTTTCTTTGCTTTAAGTAATTATCTTTCAAAAGTTTATCTAAACCAACATCTTTATCAAACCAACCATCACAAAAAGAAAAAAGGGAAACAAGTGAACACTTTTTGATTTGAAAACTTCTGAACTTCGGCTCAGATTGAACCGAACTCTCAATTCGAAAAAAGTCAGACTGAAAATCAGATTTAGAAAATCCTAGGGTTAGGTTTAAACAATGAAAGAAGCCAAATCAGCACAGAATAGGATAAGGCTTGAGATCGGATCAGGAACGGGAACCAGGCCTGGACCTGGTTTCTGATCTGGTCTTGGCCTAGCCTGGTCTAGTCTAAAATTTTTAGGAACAAAAAATTGCCAGCAGTTGCTAGCAGTTGCCAGCAATTGTCAGCGATTGCCAGCATTGCAAAAATTGCTAGCCATTCCCAGCAATTCCCCTCATTTCCAGGCCACCGAGCGCTCCCTGGAGCCGATGATCGAACGGGTGATTCCGATCCTCAAAACTCGACTCATGCCATCAAATTTGGATAATAATATGGTAATTAAAGGCTTTTAATATCTAGATAGAAGCTAAATTCAACTTTTCCAGCTTGCCATGGATTTGGAGAAGTTCAGGAATTTTCTCAGTCGAACGAGGGTTAAAGAGAGGATGTTGGCTGAGAGGTAAGTTTGAGAATGAAATAAGAATTTGTTCACGATAAAAGCTGGGTAATTTCGGTAGAGGTCTTACGGTAGAGCTTTCAATAGCTGTTTTATGACGTAGGCTTTTTCAGTTTTGACTACTTGCTGACTTGCCTAAAAGATCTGAAAACGGTCAAAACAATTCTCTTTTGAATTGATTTGATTTGGCCTTGGCTAGCCATAGCTACAGTGAGGCAAAAAACCAAAGCTATAAAATTTCACATTTTCAAATCTAGAGAAAACCTTATGTCCCGCTTGATCAATGTCCTGTCAAGCAAAGAAAACGAGATCGACGATCGGATGAATCGAGGAGGACAAGCGGGGAGGTAAACAACAAAAAAATATGATAAAGATTAGAGCTAGCATTATGGTAGCTGTTGAAAGTTGGCATGTTTCAAAAAGCAAAACTTCTCATAGTTCAGAAAGTTGTCAGTAACGAAATCAACTTCATACACTTTATAGATACAGTAGTCAATATTTCTAGATATCTATGCGAGGTGGCCGCGCGGATCGTTTGGATGCGAGAGCAGGGAGCACAGGTGAGATATGAGTACAGGGTGCGGCAGGATTATTGCAACCGCCTCAGAGCATCAATGTTATTGGGTTGGGGAGAATGAGTCGGCGCCGAAAATCAAAGAAATTTCTAAAACTTATAGCAGACTTTGTCAAATGATATGCGTTTGATATCCGTAGAAGGGTAACTAATTCTCTACAAAATAATATTTAAAAGAGAACTCAAACAGCGCCTCAACTCAACAAAAGGCCATTTTTTCACAAAATCTATAAACTGTGATCTAGAGTAAACGGTTGGAGGGATCTTCCTGAAAATTTGGTAATTTATGCAATTGAGTATACTCTATCTTTTTTATGTAGACACCAACGAAGGTTTATGTGGAAGAAACTGTTCAAACGAGGAGTCGGACACTTTGCCATTTTGACTAGCTGTGTTTGGGAGTCCATAATATCCCACAAAAGAAAAGCTTTGTGGAATCTCTCAAAGTCATTTTGTAGAGAAATAGTGGACCTTTTTGATGAAACAAAACGTGTATTTAAAGAAGGTTTTATGGGTGCAAAAAGTTTCTTTAAATTTCGGCGCCGACTCATTCTCCCCAACCCAATAGTTTCAACAACTAACAGCAACAGCAACAACAACGACAGCAGCAACGACAACAACGACGACAACGACAATAACGAGACAACGACAACAGCAACAGCAACGACAACGACAACAACAACAACAGCACAACAGCAAGAGCAACAGCAACGACAGCAGTAACGACAATAACGACAATAGCGACAAGCAGCAGCAGCAACGACAACGACAGCCGACGACAACAACAACGACAACAGCAACAGCAGCGACAACACGAGCGACAATGACCGCAACGACGGTAAAGAGCAAAGAGCAAGCAGCAGCGACGGCAGCAACGACAGCAACGACAACGGCGACAACAACGACAGCAACGACAATAACGACAACAGCAACCTTAACGACAGCAACGACAATGACAACAGCAACGGTAAGGCAAAGGCAACAGCAACGACGGCAGCAACGACAGCAACGACAGCAACGACAACAACGACAACAACGACAATACGACAACAGCCAACAGCAACGACAACAACAGGTTTGGTGTTTTGTGCGGGATGATGCTTATGGCTCACAAAGTCAAGTGGCTTAGGACGGGTATACAGCATTTTCTCGATTTTTGTGTGTCTGTCCGTTCACCACATAACTCGAGTCGCAGTGAGAATTTTGGTCTGATTTTTTGGCACCATATGTAATCACATGCGGGATCGAGTTTATCGAGCTTTTTGAAGAGATTTCCCTGGCGAATCGATGCTAGAATGGGGTTTTTGGGACGCTTTTGCTTCAAGAATATTCAAAACACAAACATCGGATTAAGATCGGCACTTTGGTGGCCGATCGGTGGCCACTAAAGGTGGTCAAATCGGGGAAATGCTGCTCGCGCCAGTCCTGAACCACTCAAGGCTTGTGAGCCATAAGCATCAGCCTACATAAAAGACCAAAACCAAATGTAATAGAGAACACTGCCTCTCGGTCACAGGAATATTTTTCAAGCGAAGAGGCAAGGCAAGCGAAGAAGCTTTACAAAGAGGTAGCAAAAAATTGAAAGCCAAATTCCTTGCGCTTGCAAGCTATTTAGGAAAAAGCTAAAAGCGAGATTCGAAAAGCCCGTGAAAAACTGAACAAGATAGGATTGGTCTCGTTTTGAAATTCCACCTTAAGTTAGTGATCTTTTTCTAGTGAGACGGTTTTGTATTGGTGCTACTGCAACCTGTAATCTTGCCGCAAGATATCTAAATCTTTCAGCTTGAATCAATCTCGTCCAGCTTGTCAAACCTGCTCTCCGATCTGAATGGCGTGCAAAATCTGCAGATGAATTGGATCGATTACAAGAAAGCTACGAGCCGCTGAGGCTGAGCTCTTTGAGCAATGGTGAGTTCAAATGATTAGAAAGTTGAATGTGTCGAATCGTTCCTAAATGGCATCTATTTTAGCCCTAGCGTAGTCGTCAGGATTTTCATTCGATCAGCTTCATTTTTTCATTTGCTGCTGGAATCACAAAAGCTCAGTTAAATAATATAAAAAGTGATTCAAATGTTAAAAATGATAAAAAATGATAAAAAATGATAATAAAATAATAAAAAATGATAAAAAATGATAAAAACGATAATAAAATGATAAAAGGATAAAAATGATAAAACGATAAAAACGACCGTAAAATGATAATAAAATGATTAAAATGATTAAAATCATATTAGGTTGGTCAAAAAGAAATGAGCGTCGTGTTTGTTGGTTGTATATTATTCACGGTAAAAGATTTTTTAAATAGTTTATTCTATTGGAAAGAGCGTGTTCTTGCGCCTCGTTTGATATATAATTTGTCGATGTTGCTTTGTTTTTTCCAAGAAGAAGTGTTTAGAAAATGTCGGACCAAAAATTTCGCTTGCGAGCCTGCTTGTGGTATGAATTTAGAAAGCAAGAGGCAAATCGGCTGCTGAGCTCATCACGCTCTTTCTCCAGTGTTTGACGAAGATGCTCTATCCAAGAAAGTCAGTATATGGCTTGATGGTTCCAGCGCCGCCGAGACGGCGAAGAAAGCTTGGAAGACCAAAAACACCCGAGTCGACCTCAAATCATCGACAACGACGCATTGAAGGAAACCATTGAGTCGGAAACCACTCGCGACCCGGCAGAACAGTTCGGCTGCACTCCCGTCACCATTGAGAACCATCTGCATGGCATGGGCAAGACGAATAGATGCGAAAATGGTACCGCATAAAGCTATCCGACGCAAACAGGCGACACCATCGCAATCGCCGGAATTCTCACTCACCGCGCCAAGAACAGTGGGTTTTTCGACTCCATTATTACGTCGGATGAGAAGTGGATCCAATACGACAACACAGCAAAGAAAGCGGCGGTGGTTGGACCGCAGCGAAGCTCCAAAGCCGACTCCAAAACGGACATCCACGGAAAAAGGTGATGCTTTGTGTTTGGTGGAACAGTAAAGGCCTGGTGTACTTTGAGGTTCTGAATTCAGGTCAAACAGTTACGGCGAACCTCTACCAAGGCCAATTGGACCGCGTGGACCAGGCGCTGCGACGTCAAGGTGTGGATACGGCGTCGACAAATTCCTCCGAGAACGCGCTCGGTCGCACGTAATGTAAAAATCACCCAGCAGAAAGTGAAGGAAATGGGCTGGGAAGTCCTGCCTCATCCGCCATACAGCCCAGACTTGGCGCCTTCCGACTATCATCTGTTCCGATCAATGCACCACTCCTTGGCCGAGAAAGTTCCAGAACCGAGCGAGGTCCAAATTCCGGTCAATCCAACTTCTTCGAGTCACGGCCGGTCGGAGTTCTTCAAGAAAGGGCATCCATTCTCTGCGTGAACGTTGGCGACAAGTCATTGATGCAGATCGCGAATACCTTTTGGATTAATGTATTATTATCTTGTTTTTATAATAAAATAAACTTTTAACGAAAACGCGCATTTCTTTTTTACCAACCACAATAATTAAATTGGCAAAAATGATAAAAAATGATAAAAAACGATAATAAAATGATAAAAGTAATAAATGAATAAATCGACTGAAAATCGGTTGGGTTACGGTAGTTTGACTAAAATAAATTCCTTTTAGACTTTAAACTCAAGAAAGTTTCCAGGAGTCGCGAAACGATTCAAATCAATCGACAGCACGACAGATTCGATTGCCCCAGAAACGAAGAAAGGACAAGTGCGTTTTTTGTCTTTTGATTTATAGACTTACTGTAGCTTTTGATTAGCTTTATCGTTTAGTCAAGAATAGGAAAAGGATTACGGTCGAGATTTTTTGCGCTTGCGATTTTTCAATTGATAATTTTGGAGCAAAAACGAGCACTTTAAATGTGAATTACTCGGATCGATTGATAGCACTGTTGAGAGAGGTTTGAGAGACGATTTTTCAGTTAAAAATTTGATAATATTAGATAATATTTGATAACATTAGAATTTAATAGTATCAATTCTATTATTTACCCTACTTTTTGGTTCGCCAATTGGCCAGTTTGAGCTTCCCGATCCCGTCGAAAATCCTCAACTGTGTGTGACGAATGGGGAGAGGTTTATTTTGTGATATCTCAAAAATACTTGCTAGTGGAGCATTTTACAGTAAAGCTAAGCTACAGTGGCCTTACAGTGAATATGCTAGAGAAATCAACGTAAACATCTAGATTCTATCGTTTCGGCATCACCCTCAAACAGATCGCCCATTTCCAACACAATCGACAAGCAAATGTTGCCCTGTCAACAAGTGAGATACAAGGGAAATAGTGGAAATGTGGCCTTTTCTGGCGCACTCAATTCTCCCAGCAATAATTGGTGTCTTTAGATGAATCAAACTCTACCAGAAAGGTAAATGAATCAACTCCACTTGGTATTTGCAAACTTTGACCACAAAGTTCCGAGCTGACTTTGAGATGTGCTTTTGGCGAGAAAATGAAACACAGGTGTTCTGGTGCATTGAAAAACGCCTTTTAGGCTTTGATGTTGGACGAGCGATCGCCTTTGAAAAACTCGTCATTCCACACGAAGGACACGGATTGAAAACGGTAAGTTTTCATATTTTAATTATAGCCTAGATACACGATATTTACATAGTAACCTTTAAGATTTCTTAAAATATGTCTAAAATGTTTGGATAGCTTCCTAGGTGACCTGGGAAAACCAGATTGAGCTGGGCTTTCGTTGCCGAGTTGCAGAAAGCTGGCTGAGCGGCCTGGACCGCATAATCAGTAAAAATATCTATTTTCGATATTTTAAATATGCCAGATAATAAAGTTAGCTTCCATTTCACATATTTGAAGCGTCTCCTGTTTTAAACACTCGGAAATCGTGGAATGTGCATTAAGGGATAACAGTTTAGATGTATGAAAGAGTGAACACCATTGGAAAGAGATACTCGTGCAGTGGACAAAGTGAGGTTTGAAGAGATTTTCTATTTTCTAAATCCCTTTCCATTTCCACATAAATCCTTTCTCTTTCCACCGTAACATTGTCTTTTTTATCCACTTTTTCGATCTTTCGATATCCTTTGTGAATCCTCACAGAATTCGACAAAAAGTGGATCAATTGGATAAAAATAGAGATAAGATTAGGAGTAAGCAAAGAGCAGACGTATCACACAAAAGAGAGACCTAGTCCAGTACGCCGTCAAAAACAGCACCGTTCAAAAACAGCGCCATCAAAAACAGCACCGTTCAAAGAGCAGCGCCATCAAAACAGCACCGTTCAAAACGGCGCCATCCCGAACAGCGTTAATTTTAAAGATTTTTATGTGAATTAACCCACGCTTTTTTGGAGCTTTTTTGAGTTTTCGATAGCTTTGGTTTTTATGCATTTTCAAGTAAAATAGTAGATGAAGACTTGTTTATTCAATTAACGAAATGAAAAACGAAACAACGGAGTTAACACATGTAACAACATAAAGATTTTCAATGATCGACTGGACTCTTACCCAAAATCCATCTTGAACTGCAACTTTTTCTTACACGCTGGCCGTGAAAAACTTTCGACGATTTGAGGTGATGAGGTAGAGTCATGTGCTGAAGATGTAGTCGCATCTGAACATTTTTCGAAGTCTTCTTGAACATCTGGTAGCTTTCCCGAACAACATAGCGGAAGCGGAACATCGATGTAGTAAGAGTCTAAATCTTTACAAATTAACTAAACATTAAACACAAACTTTTAGTAAAGAATGGTAAAGATTCCTGAGACGATTTGTCAAGTTGTTTCCCACGACAGATTGTATCAAACAGGTTTCACGTTTCAATGGAGTGTGTCGGTCGAACGAAACAGATATTTGAACAAATCCAACAAAAGACTTTTCGAAGGTCGAAGCTTAATCAAAATTAAATTTATAACAAAGATAAACAACAAACTTTGTAACTCGTTAATAACGGAGGGCATTGCTTGAAGGCTTTCGAATTCCTGAGACGATTTGCCAGGATTGTTTGTTCCGATGGTGTATCAAAAACGAGTTTCACGTTTCAATGGAGTGTGTCGGTCGAACGAGACGTGCACGAAAATGAAACATCCACATCTTTACTCCAAATGGGTGCTAAAAATTTTCAAGTTTTGTTATTAAAGTTGAAGGTTTAATATACCTGACGTAACATATCGATTCCCCAATCAGTTGCAAAGGAATTTCATTGCGTTTGCGTGTGGAGCTGGGTGGTTGAGCAAACTATCATATCGTAAAAAGAAATAAAACTCCTAAATGTAAATGTTTATGGGACCCGACATAACAACAACTCACGAGACGTTCCGGTGATCGAAGCAGGCCAATCTCTGTCACTATCGACGCCGACTGAGATAGCGACATTCCTAAATGAAAAAAAAAGATGTTGAAATAAAAATTTTGCGAAAAGAGTAAAAAGTAGCTTAATCTATCTTATTAAATTTATTTTAGATCAAACAAACAAAGTCGTTACCTCAAATAGAAAGTAAAAACTCTTCGCAAACGATATTGCTGAAAAGTACCTGTGATTGTTGAACCACTTGCACGCTAGCCACGTTGAATCACTTGCAACAACCTTTTTCCTTCAGTCGACGTTCTTTTTTATCTGAAAAATGCAAAATTAAGTACCAAGAAGAGTAAACAAGATAAAACGATGAAAAACAAAAAGTGCCACATGGTTTATCGAAAATGGACCATAAAACATGATTCTGATGATGAAATAATCCGTCGGTTTGTTAAAACACGCGTAAGGTGCTTAAAAATGTTTTAAAAATAACAAAAGTCACAAGTTGTTATGAGAAGTATAAAAACATTGGGGTTGAAAAATCTAATTGCAGTCATTTTCAATTTGGCGCTATTTTTGTATGGGCGCTGTTTTAAATCGCCTTTTTTTGAACGGCGTTGTTTTGGCGGCGCTATTTTGACTAGGCCTCACAAAAAGTGGATAGATTGGACAAAAAATAGAGACAAGATTACGGTAGAAAAAGAAAAAGACAGACAAGATTACGGTAGAAAGACAAAAAGACAGACAAGGCTACGGTAGAAAAAGAAAAAGACAGACAAGATTACGGTAGAAAGACAAAAAGACAGTCATCAGGCAAAAAGTGGATAGATTGGATCAAAATAGAGACGATTTTACGGTAGCTTTTAGTGTTTTATAAAATATTTTTTAAATATCTATTTTAATATTTAATCTCCATTCTAACATAGTCCAGTTCGTACTTTGTACTCGCAAACACCTTTTACCATACTCGATGCTTCTTTTTTTAGAGCAGTATTTCAGAAAGTGAGCGTTTATGTACGACAATCTTTAAATGCAGTAATCCTTAGCTACAGTAATACTTAGCTACAGTAATACTTAGCTACAGTAATACTTAGCTACAATAATCCCTATCGTACTCTTTGGGTTTATTTTTGGTTCCGATTGACTTTTCTACAAATCCCTTTTAGATCAGCGAAGAAGAGTTGGCTTTCGGAGCCACGAAGGCAAATATGAGACCTTGGCAGATACATTGGGATCGACAATTGTACAAGGTACGTAATGGTAGAATCTATCTAGATATCAGTTATCTAATATCATTTATCTGATATTAAATATCTGCTATTAAAGTATCTAATCT
>CAUEEP010000094.1:0-11084 GCA_958450365.1 Mesorhabditis belari
AGTCTGAGTGGAGTCTGAGTCTGAGTGGAGTCTGCAGTCTGAGTGGAGTCTGGAGTCTGAGTGGAGTCTGCAGTCTGAGTGGAGTCTGGAGTCTGAGTGGAGTCTGCAGTCTGAGTGGAGTCTGCAGTCTGAGTGGAGTCTGGAGTCTGAGTGGAGTCTGCAGTCTGAGTGGAGTCTGGAGTCTGAGTGGAGTCTGCAGTCTGAGTGGAGTCTGGAGTCTGAGTGGAGTCTGCAGTCTGAGTCCGGCTGGAGTCTGCGCCCGAGGAGTCTGAGTCTGAGGAGTCTGCAGTCTGAGTGGAGTCTGGAGTCTGAGTGGAGTCTGCAGTCTGAGTGGAGTCTGGAGTCTGAGTGGAGTCTGCAGTCTGAGTGGAGTCTGCAAGGCCCGTGTAGACACATTCATTGCATCCACAATGATATTCGAGTGATATTCGATCACCTCTCGCACATTTCGGCACTTGAATCATTTGTTAACAAAGTCGGCTAGCATAAATGAGCTAAACGCTCTATAATCTAGCTCTATTTTTGACAAAAAATTTTTTATAAAGCTGCATTTTAAAAAAATGATTTGCTTTTACTGCTATCTTTTTGGCACTTTGGTTTGCTTTGCATTGATTTGGCTTTGGCTTTGGCTCTGGCTCTGGCTTTGGCTCTGGCTCTGGCTTTGGCTCTGGCTCTGGCTCTGGCTTTGGCTCTGGCTTTGGCTCTGGCTCTGGCTCTGGCTTTGGCTCTGGCTCTGGCTTTGGCTCTGGCTCTGGCTCTGGCTTTGGCTCTGGCTCTGGCTTTGGCTCTGGCTCTGGCTTTGGCTCTGGCTCTGGCTCTGGCTTTGGCTCTGGCTCTGGCTCTGGACCTAGATCTGGCTCTGGAGCTGGAGCTGGCTCTGTCTCTGCCTCTAGCTCTGTCTCTGGCTCTGGCTTCGGCTGCTGCTTTGCTTTGGCTCAGCTCTGTCTCCAGCTCTGGCTTTAGCTCTGCTTGCCTGCTTTTACAGGTAGAAAATCGAAAAGAAACGTAGTGGTCCTATCATTTTGCAACGCGCTGTAGCTACGAAGCGTTTAAAACGTATAAAACTTGTCTAAAGGCTCCAAAGACTTGATCACTTAAAAAAGTGATCAACTCGTTCCAATCTAATAGCTATGATAATATTAATAGCTATGATAGTATTAATAGCTATGATAATATTTAAAAGTTTGAAAAGGTTAGAAAGGGTTTTTTGGTATTGTTTTTGAGAAAATGCTCGTTTTTGATTTGGTTTTTTGGCTTTGATTGACCTGGCAAAGCTCAAGACAAGGCTCAAGGGAAGACAAGAGAAGACAAGGCTCAAGGGAAGACGAGAGAAGACAAGGCTCAAAGGAAGACAAGAGAAGACAAGGCTCAAAGGAAGACAAGACAAGACAAGGCTCTAGCGGAAGACGAGAGAAGACAAGGCTCAAGGGAGAGACAAGAGAAGACAAGGTCTCAAGGAAGACAAGAGAAGACAAGGCTCAAAGGAAGCACAGGAGAAGACAAGGCTCAAAGGAAGACAAGAGAAGACAAGGCTCAAGTCGAGCTAAGAGAAGACAAGGCTCAAGCCAAGACAAGATCAAGATAAGATAAGACAAGACAAGACAAGACAAAGCTCAAGCCAAGTCAAGACAAGGCAGGACAAGACAAGGCTCAAGCCAGAGCCCAAGTCAAGTCAAGACAAGCCAAGTCAAGCCAAGTCAAGACAAAGCTGAAGCCAAGGCTTTGCCTAGAACTTTCTCTACTTCTAAAGCACAATGTACAGAACAATGAATCGATTTTTCACTTCCGCATAACATGTAACTGCAAGTACCGTAAGCCGAGATTGCCTGCAAACCTTTTCCCATCATTTCATTCAATCATTTCATTCAATCAACCCTTCATTCAATCATTTTCCCGTTCCCCAATATGGTTTTTTTTCTCAAAATTTCTTTTTTGTCATTTTTCCATTTTTTTTGATTTTTAACCCACGAGGTCACTGGCTAATAGCCAAAAATCAAATTTTAAAAGAAAAACTCTTTTTTCTGTTTTTTGGGAAATCTCAGAGAATTCTTTTCGTTCTTTTATTGATCTTCTTTCGTTCTTCGGAGATATTTCTTGTTTTCCTCTTTCTTTTTCTGATCATTTCGGATCATTTCTGGATCATTTTCACCTGGGGGACTTCTTTTTTTTTCTGACGATTTTTCAACGATTTTCCCTTCAAGCACGCGTCAAAACAAAATTTGATCACTTTTTTTTCTCATGTTTTTTTTTGATTTATGATGTCAATGGGTTTTAAAGATTTTTAAAGAAGAAATTGATTTTCCCAAATGGAGATCAAAGCTGCTATGAGCACCACTAAGGCTAAAATGCTGAAAATCTATTGCTTAATCAAATTCCTAAATTGGTCTTGTTATCATTGTTGGATTGGTGTTAGTTTTTTTAAATCTCTAAAATCATCAATTTTCCTAGATTTACTTTAGATCATTGGAAAGTTTTTTAATCTTTTCTATCCATCAGGATATTAAAGCTTTGAATGGGTTTATCTCTAATGCTTTTGATGTTTAACAGAAGGCTCTCATTCAGAGTGTTCGGTCTTCGGTCTTGCGTGGTTCTGCCTTCAGGGGGGGGGAGATCCTCTAGTCCGATTAATCTCTACTGGGGATCATTTGAAAGCCTGAAATTTCCTCTATCCAATGATATGTTTTTTTTTAGATAAGATAATATTTGTGACAAAGTTATGGACGTTTAGCGCAGGGCTCATTCAGAGTACCCGGTCTTCGGTCTCTTTGGTTTGTCTTCAGTTTTCTCTTGAGATCCTCTAGTCCGCCCACGCACTTTTCAAGACCTATCGAAAGCCTGAATCTCTCGCCGATTCACACCAATATGTGTTTTGCGGAATGCGCTTATCTCTAGACAAAGTTATGGATAAGCTTAATACAGGGCTCATTCATAATTTTTTGTCTGGGGTCTCTTTGGTTTGTCTTTCAGTTTTCTCGAGATCCTCTAGTCCGATTCACCTCTTTTCAAGATCGATTTTTGAGTTTTGAATTTCTCCCGATTCAATGGTTATAAAAGCTTGAGTGCCGATTATGATCGATTTTCTTCAAAGTTATGGACTTTTGTACCATGCAGGACAATGCCTTAAACTTAAAGATAATGACAATGCTTTGAAGGCCGACAATTTTATCCTGAGATGACATTGTGAAAAACTTTCGATAACATTTTGAATGAGAGAATATTTCAGGTTTTCGAACGATGTCGAACAGAGGTTGATTGGAGAATTGGGTCCAATAAAATTGAATGCAACTCTGGAAGATGATGTCTACTGACACTCCTGTCGTGTCACACCAGGGAGCCATGGGAATGAAAAATCCAATCTTGTTTTATTTAGTATGATTTAAAAGCCTAAAATCTCCTCTATTCAATGGTATTAAAGCTTTTGAATTGGTTTATTTCTGGACAAATTGATGATCGCTTGAAGCATCGGTCTCTCGCCCAGAGTGCCTATTCTTCAGTCTCTTTGTTTAACCCCCAGTTTTCTCGAGATTCTTTAGTCCAATCGATCTCACTTTATATCATTAGAAAGCGGAAATCTCCCTTCATCCTGGAATATGAAAGTTTTTGTATAGGTGCTTATTCTGGGCAAAGTTCTTTGGCTTTCAGCGACATCCTTGCTAATCGTTCGAGTTCATTCGACAAGTCACAAATTCAAATCAAGAATAATTCTAAATTCTAAATTTTAAATCATCCACATTCACGCCTGGGCTTCGAAATGCTCACAAGCTATTTTTAAGAACATTAATCGAAAAGTTTTCCAGTCCCTAGAAAGGATAATCCCAGCTTTTTTGTGCACTTTTTCGTCTTAACTGTTGCAGCCTATCACTTTTCCCTTTGGATCTCAAAAATCATTCACTTCTTTCCTTTTCTTCTTCTTCTTTCTTTTCCTTCTTTCTTCTCTTTCTTCTTCTCCTTCTTCTTTTCCCTCCCTTCTCCCTTTTCCTTTCTGGTTCCTCTTCCTTCTTCTTCTTCCTCTCCTCTTCTCCTCTTCTTCTCCTCCCTCTTTCCCCTTCTTTTATTTTCTCTTTCTTCTCTCCTCTCTCCTTCCCTCTCTTCCTTCTTTTTTCTTCTTCTTCTTCTCCTTCCTCTTTTTTTCCTTCTTCTTCCTCCCTCTTTCTTCTCCCTCTCTTCCTTCCTCCTTCTCCCTCTTTCTTTGTCTTCTTTTTTTTCTCTCTTCTTCTTCTTCTTCTTCTTCTTCTTTTTCTTCTTCCTCTTCTCCCTTTCTTCTTCCTCCCTTCTTCCTCTCTCTTCTTCCTCCTCCTCTTCTCCCTTCTGGATCTTCTTCTTCTTCTCCTCTTCCTCCCTTCTTCTTTCTCTTCTTCTTCTTCTTCCTCCTTCCCTTTTTTTTCTTCTCTCCCTCCTTCTTCTTCCCCCCCCCCCCTCCTCTTCTCTTTCCCTCTTGTCTTCTTTTTCTTCTCCCTCTTCTTTTTTTCTTCTTCCTTCTTCTTCTTCTTCTTCTTCTTCCTTTCCCTCCTCTTTTCCTTCTCTTCCTCTTTTTTTTCTTCTCCTTCCTCCTTCCCCCTCCCCTTCTTTGTTTTCTTCTTCTTCTTCTTCTTCTTCCTTTTCTTCTCTTTCTTCTTCTTCCTCCTCTTCTCCTCTTTCTTCTGTCTCTTCTTCTTCTTCTTCTTCTTTCTCTTTTTCCTCTCCTTCTTCCTCCTTTCTTCCTTTTTTCTTATTCTCTTCTTCT
The DNA here is from genome assembly GCA_958450365.1 of Mesorhabditis belari. NCBI lineage: Eukaryota > Metazoa > Nematoda > Chromadorea > Rhabditida > Rhabditidae > Mesorhabditis > Mesorhabditis belari. Next base: position 4,724 of record CAUEEP010000094.1, read on the forward strand.
TCTTCTTCTTCCTCCTCTTTTCCCTCTTCTTCTTCTCCTCCTTCTCCCTTTCTCTCTACCACTCTTCTTCTTCTTCTTCTTCCTTTTTCTCCCCTTCTTCCTCTTCCCTTTCCCCCTCTTCTTTTATCTTCTTTCTCTTCTCCCTCTTCTTCTTCTTCTTCTTCTTCTTTCTCTCTTTTTTTTTTTTTTCTTCTCTTCTTCTTCCTCTTCTCCCTCTTCTTCTTCTTTTTTCTCTTCTTTTCCTTCTTCTCCTCTCTTCTTCTCTTTCCTCTCTTCCTCCTCCTCTTCTCTCCTCCCTTTTTTCTCATTTTCTCCTCCTCTTCTCTCTTCTTCTTTTTTTTCTTTTTCTTTTTCTTCTTCTTCCTCCTCTTCTCCTTCCTCTTCCTCCTCCCTCTTCTCCCTTCTTTTTTCTTCCTCCCTCCTCCCCCTCCTTCTTCCTCTCTCTTCCTCTTCTCCCTCTTCTTCTTCTCTTCCTCCTCTTCTCCTCCTCTTCCTCCCTCTTCTTCCTCCTTCCTTCCCTTCCTCCTCTTCTCCCTCCTCCTCTCCCTCTCCTTCTTCTTCTTTCCCTCTCTCTCCTTTTCTTCTTCCTCCTCTTCTCCTCCTCCTTCTTGTTACTTGATTCCCTATGTTTTTCTCTATCTGATCCTAATCTGAGCCTAATCGGTCATCAAATGGGAAATCAAATCAAATCAAATGATAGGTGAAAGTGATCAAATGGAAAAAAAATGCAAAAAGCGGTGGATGACGTTGAAGTTTAACTTGAGGGAGAAATTTGGGAATAGAAAAAGTCGATAGATTTTTTGTTGCTTAGTTTTTTGTTGAAAGTTTACTTGTGAACTTGACCAACAAACAACAGCCAAACAGAGAGAGGAATGCGATTTGAGTTGAGCTGTTTTCTCTCCGGATTTTCTCGAGATTCTTTAATCCAAACAACTTCTTACTTTGGATCATTTGAAAGTCTGAAATGTTTTCATCCAATGATATTAAAGCTTTTGAAGAATATAATCTGTAGGCAAAGTTATAGATCTTAGAAGCAGGGGCTCTTATTCAGAGTACCTGGTCCCTGGTCTTTTGGATTTGCCTCCAGTTTTCTGGAGACCAACTATTTTTCTTAATCTTTACTTTAAATCATTAGAAAGCCTGAAACTCTTCTCTATCCATTGATATAAAAGCTTCAGAATGGTCAGATTGAATTGAAGATTGAAGATTGAAATTGAAGAATCGATTTGAATCGATTTTTCAATTTTCAATTGATCCAAGACTAAGGCTAAGATCTTTTTGTTTTTTTGTTTTGCTGAGCCATATTTTGCTCTCGGGCTTTGTTTTTGCTTGTCTTTGCTTTGTTTCATTTTTCGTGCTTTCTTCTATGACTGCTCTTTTGATTGAACACTTGGTAAACCCTGAATGGAGCTCAAAGATGAGCTCAAACAGGAGCTCGAAACGGGAGTTTCAAACAGGAGCTCAAACACGAGCTTTAAACGGGAGCTCGAAACAGGAGTTTCAAACAGGAGCTCGAAACATGAGCTCAACAGATGTTTTTCCAGGTTTTCAAAACAGGAGCTCGGTAGCGGAGTTTCGAAACAGGAGCTCGAAACAGGAGCTTCGAAACAGGAGTTCAAATATCAGCTTAAACAGGAGCTCAAACAGGAGCTGGAAACAGGAGCTCTGTAAACGGGAGCTTTCTCAACGGAGCTTAAACGAGAGCCTGAACTTTTCCTGTGACATCCGAAGATATCACTGAATCTGTACGTTTTTTCCGGAGCTCCATTAGTCATTAGACTCATTTAGAAACTCCAGCTGATCACTGGGTAATCGATCCGATGGTCAAATGTCACTAAAATGTTACCTAAAAAGTCAATACGCAAATTGCCCAGAAGCGTCACCCCCTTATCAGCTTCAAATCAGTATCCTTGGCTAATAATGGTTAAAATGGAAAGTAAAAAATTTTTGCTTATCCCCGGAATGATTTGCTGAAAAGCAATTCTGATCAAAAATCCAAAAACCCAAAAACTCAGCAAATTGGATCTTGATTTAGACGCGGCTTAGTGTTTTTTGTTAGCATTTTCTGGTTTTAGCTAAATGGCTTTTTCAAAATTTTATATTTCCTTAGCGATTTCTCCCTGAATTTTGACAATATTGCTGCAAAAATTTCAAAGAAAATTCTTTACAAAGTTGCTTAAAATAAGGTTAGATGCTTAAAACAGCTAAAAACAGTTAGAAAACAGCTAAAATAGCTCAAAGCAGCTAAAAGTAGCTAAAAACAGTTTAAAACAGCTAAAAACAGCTAAAAGCAGCTAGAAAATAGCTGAAAATAAAGCAAAAAATAGCTAAAAAGGGGAAGAAATGTGCCAAAATGAGTTAAAACAAAAAGAACATCAGCTAAAAACAGTTAGAAAATTTGTTTAAAAACTTATAGAAAAGTTAAATATGTGCTAAAATGAGCAAAGAAAACAGCTGCAAAAATCATCAAAATCATCAAAACCATCAAGGAACCATCAAAAATCATCAGAAGCAATCGGGGGCAGTAATCGAAATAAAATTGGGAACTTTTGATTAAAAGGTTTTTGGTTTTGGCCACTTTTGGTCTCTCTAATTGGCTCAATTTGTCAACTTTTGCATGAATGCGCTTGCTTTTGTGCCCCAGCCAAAGTTTAAAAGCTTTGACCCTTTGTCCAGAGATTAGAGGGAACGGGTTCGATTGAGGCTCGATTCGTGGTCACGTGGAGTCACGAAGAGTCACGAGGTGTTCCTATGTTTCTTGAGGAGTCACGATGTGTCACGTGGACGCTCGAGGAGTCACGAGGAGCTTCGAGGAGTCACGATTATTCGCGATATTCACGAGGAGTCACGAGGAGTCACGAGGAGTCACGTGGAGTTCCGAGGAGTCACGAGGAGTGACGGGGTCATGCAAGAGTCTTTAAATCGACCTGAGCTTCAGTGTGTTTTGGTCAAAAAATTTATTCATTTTTATTTGTAATTCGGTTCACCATCAACCTTTTTGATAAATTTCCTAATTTTACATCAGGAAAACAACTTGTCTGCGCTGCCTTACATACGCGCCGCATTAAATACCCCTCTCATGCTTCATGAGTTCCTACAAGAGCACAGTGTAGGCTTGTCCTGTCGGGAAATATTCGTCATGTCATCCTTCATGAGTTCCTACAAGAGCACAGCGCAGGCTTTTGACAGCTGCCAATATTAAAAGATATATGGGGAGGATTCCAACGTCCGTTTTAACTGGTCGAGTATGGTTTGGTCAAGTTTCGATCTAAGGACAAATCTTTTGAAAGATGCAGAGGGCCGTGGAGGGATTGTGAAGCCGTGAAGCGATTGTGAAGCCGTGAAGCGATTGTGAAGCCGTGTAGCGATTCAGGAGCCTGGGAGCCGATTGTGAAGCCGTGAAGCGATTGTGGAGCCGTGGAGCTATTGTGGAGCCGTGAAGTTGATTTGTGAAGCCGTGAATGGATTGTGAAGCCGTGGAGCCCAACTGGATGATTCCAAATTACTGAACTCATTACCAACTACCGTCGGGTATCATCGCGTGAATTGGCAGAAGAGTTAGGGGTTGATCATGCTACAGTGCTAAGCCACCTTCATACCCTTGGACGCAATCGAAACTTGGGACTTGGGTGCCCTTTGTTGACCCATTGATGCCCTTTGCTGACCGTATTGGTGCCCCAAGTTGACCTATGGGTGCCTCATGACTTCACTGGACCCTTCAGGAAGTGGCAGCAGCGCGCTCATCAGTGTCGCTCATCCCTCACGATACGAAGGGAAATCCGTTCTTCTTTCGAATTGTGACAGGAGATGAGAAATTTCTGGTTTATCTGTGAACCTTTCGGATGAAGCTGGTAATTATCAGGCCAGGAGATAAACCCAAAAGTGACCCTAAGCCCAATGAAATTGCACGCCAATGAGTTTATGCTCATTTGTTTTCTGGGATATGGAGGGAGTGGTGGATTCGTTTGCTGCTGGATAGCAAGATATGGATATGGAGGGAGTGGTTGACAGTTGCTGGATATCAAGACGATCGTTAGCCGTAATCAAATATAAAGAACAGTTTGGAAAGGTGAACTCTTGAAGAAGAATATTTCCTGGAAGTCAAAAGACCGTTCTCATCCACGACAAACGCGCGCCCTAAAATTAGTCTGCTTCCTGCTTTTTTGGGGGAGCACTGGGTCATAAGTGACTAGGCCTCGAAAGTAATATTTTTTTTTGGGAACTTTTGGCACATCTATTGGGTTGGGGAGAATGAGTTTGGCGCCAAACTTTAAAGGGACTTTTTTGCACACATAAAGCCTTCTTTTAAACATACGTTTGGTTTCTCACCGTGCGATCCACTATTTCGGCTAAAATGACTTTTGAGAGATTCCACTGAGTTTTTCTTTTTCTGCTCGAGTTTTTATGAACTTTCCAAAGGCAGCTGGTTAAAATATCATGAGTGTCCGACTCATCATTTGAATATTTTCTTTCACATAAACCTTCTTTTGGTGTTTATATAAAAAGATAGAGCACATTCAATTACTTAAGTTGCCAAATTTGCAGGAAGATTCCACCAATGGTTTTTTTTTCTAGATCACAGTTTGTAGTTTTTTGTGAAAAAATGGCTTTTCTTTTTGAGCGGAGTCGTTGTTTGAATTTTCTTTTTAAATGGTGATTTCGTGGGTGAGAATTAGTTAACCATCTTCGACTCATATCAAACGGTCGAACAGTAGTTTTAGACATTTTTTTGATTTTCGGCGCCGACTCATTCTCCCAGTCCAACAGAAGCTGATGTTAAAGTTTACCCAGAAGCTGAGCCAGAAGCTTGCGCTTGCAGCTTCCAGAAGCCGAGCTTGCAGCGACGCGCTCGGTAGTTCGAGAAGCCGAGCCAGTAGCTCTGTTCGCTGTGTTGTAGCCGAGCCAGTAGTTGTGTTTTTAGCCGAGCTTTTGTTGTTTGCTCGCAGCTTTTCCAGCCGAGCCAGAAGACGAGCGCAGTAGTTTCGAGCTCTGGAGCTTTCCCAGTTTATTTGAGGCCGAGTTAGTCAACCATTCTACTCATATCAAACGCATATTATTTGACGAAGCCTGAATTGAAGTTTTAGACATTTTTTTTCATTTTCTATGCGCCGACTCATTCTCCCTTTAACCCAATAGCTCTGTTTGTTCAAGGCACTCAGCTCTAAAATAACCAGAAATGAATCTAATGAATCTCTCTAAATGAATCTCAATGAATCTCTAAATGAATTTTTAAATGATTTTTTCAACGACTTCTCAAACGAATCCTCAAAACAATCCCTAATTGCTTCCTGCAATGTTTCCATAAACGAATCCAATGACTCTTTTTATCCGAAATAGGCCGGTAGTTTTCAATTCACCAATCCAATATATAGTCAAAACTATTCATCCGCTTCTGAAACCATCTTCAGAGCCACCTTTCCATTAGCAAAAACCATCACAGAAACCACCGGGAAAGCCTAAACTCCCAACCTGATAATCAGTAATACATAATATAACAATAAGAACTGCAGAACGTAATGGCTGGTGCAAAGTGCAGTGCAGGGCATCAGCAAATCGTCGAACATTCCTTCAATACTTGTCAACGCCATCGAATTTATCGAGAATTCCATTTCTTCTCATCGGAAAAGATCCAATCCAATAGATTTTTTTTCTTTTTTTTGCTATTTTTTTGTTATTTTTGCACCAAATTTCCATGAAATTTTCTCGAATTTTTACGAGAATTTCCTGCAAAATTCCTCTTGTTTCTCCTCGTTTTCTTCGTCTGTTCCTTCCTAGACCGTGAAATACTGGGGAATCATCCAGTTGAGCTCCATCGGCCCACAATCGCTCCACGGGCCTTCTGGATCCTTCAAAGATTTGTCCCCAGATCGAAACTTGGCAAACCATCCAGCAAACTGGGGAAGGTGAGGCCTTCCCTACATTTTTTTAATTTTAGCAGCTGCCAAGCCTGCACTGTGCTCTATAAAGAACCAAATAGGAACCATAGTATGGTTTCAAATAGGAACTAAAATAGGAACTATGTGGGATCCTCAACTGGATGTTGGGGTGCTGCCCACTTGGCTTTCAGGCTCAGGCTTAGGCTTGAAGGCTTGACTTTGACTTAGTGGGTAGGCATGTGGGCTAGCGCTCAGCACTAGGTCTATTTGGGTTTGGGCTGAACCCCCATTTTTTGATCTCAGCTGGTTCCCGGAGAGCTAAGGGGTGCAAGCTTTTTGGTCTTGTGCATCCGCCCCATAGGTTTAGCCTGAGGCTTTCCCTTAGGCTTAGGCTTAGGCTTAGGCTTGCAGCTTAGGCTTAGGCTTAGGCTTAGGCTTAGGCCAGGCTTAGGCTTAGGCTCAGGCTTTAGGCTTAGGCTTAGGCT
>CAUEEP010000095.1:0-17672 GCA_958450365.1 Mesorhabditis belari
ATCAGAACAGAGAACCTAATCAGAATCGACAAAAAGCCGAAAATTTGGCGGCAAGGAGAATTGAACCCGAGAGCAAAGATCGGCTTCAGTTCCGGGGTCGAGCACACTATCCCTTAAGCTGCCAGTGCTTTCTTGCTTCCGCTTTGCGTCCTATAGATGAGATCGCTGTTTTATCGAAATTCGATGCGGAATCAAAACTTTAAAAGCAAAAAAGCAGTGGCAACCAAACTGAATCAAAAGAAAGAACACAGAAAACTCTAAAAAAGCTACTGTAGCTTAGGCGCTTTTTAGAAGCATAGAACGAACTCTAGAAAACATAGAACGAACGAAGTTTACAGTGTTTTCTATCCTTTAAAAAAACTCACTTGACAGTAGCTGTTGCAGCCAAATTTGCCGTATAGGAAGAGATGAGAACGAGAGCGAACAACCACCAAATGAGAGAAACGAGGCGAGTTGAGGCGCCGGATGGGACGACGGACGACTGAGATTTAGATTTTAGAGATGATTTTGAGATGTTTCTAGTGACACAAAAACGATTTCAACGATTTCCATCTTCCAAAGCCACTCACCTGTTGCATCAGCGAGCAAAACGGGAACCAGAAAGCGTTCTCTGCGCTCAGCCACGCTGCTTTGTTCGCGATTCTTGTCAAACGCTCACTGGGTGAAAGTCTAGAAGGTTAAAGAAGTCTAGAACGTTAGAAAAGTCTAGAACGAAGTCTAGAACGAAGTCTAGAAGGCTTAATTTCAACTCACCGAAACTCACTGGTTTAATTGGTTTAAGTTAAAAATGAAAAAGCGAAAAGTCAGAAGACTGAATAAGAATCTAGATGAATAAGAATAAAGATCAAATAAGAATTCTATTTGAAAAGACATTACATTTTATTTTCAACTATGCTCTTCCATTTTATGGGCTTAGAATTTGGATGCTTCATTCGAATTGGCCCATTCCATTGACCCATTGGAGTATCCCATTGACCCATTGGCCCATCCCATTAGCCCATCCCATTGGCTCATCCCTTTGACCCATTCCATTGACCTATCCCATTGACCCATCCCATTGATCCATCCCATTGACCCATCCCATTGACCCATCCCATTGACCCATCCCATTGACCCATCCCATTGACCCATCCCATTGACCCATCCCATTGGCTCATCCCATTGGCTCATCCCATTGACCCATCGAGTTGGCCCATCCCATGACCCATTCCATCGGCCCATCCCATGACCCATTCCATCGGCCCATTCCATCGGCCCATCCCATTGACCCATTGGCTCATCCGATTCACCGATTGGCCCATCCCATTGGCCACAACGATTCCTTTTCCCAATAAGCGAAATGTGTCGAGAAATTGTGCTCGGATCGCATTTAAAGTCGGCTCTCGGATCGCAGATCGGCGAATTCGGGCAAAGTTTGAGTTGGATCCGACAATCTCCAGCAACTCCGCATTATCGAGGACCACGGGACGAGGCTCATCTTCCAAGCAACAGGACGAGCCTCATCTTCCCATCAACGGAACGAGCCTCATCTTCCAAGCAACAGGACGAGGCTCATCTTCCCATCAACGGGACGAGCCTCATCTTCCAACCTCTGATCCCCGTCACGAAAACGAAACCATTCCTGGCAAGTCCTTTCACTCAAAACGTTTTCTCCGAATGCTTCACAAAGATTGCGACCGCGACGCTGATTCCTGCATTTTGAAGTGATAAAGAAGCCGCAAAATGTAATGGACTTTTGAAATGGACCTTTGTAATGGACCTTTGAAATGGTTTAAAATGGGAAATGGCTTATGAGAGAAGTGGCTTATGAGGCTTAAAGCTTGCCACAAATCGGTAAAGCATTTTTAAATAAAATCTTTCAATTGCTATTTTAAAGAAAATCGTTGAACGAATCGTTTTCAAATTCTACAGAATTATGCAGTTAAATAAGCTTCTTTAATAAGCTTCTAATTGCTTTGATAAGCTTCTAATAGCTTTAATAAGCTTCTAATAGCTTTGATAAGCTTCTAATAGCTTTAATAAGCTTCTAATAGCTTTGATAAGCTTCTAATAGCTTTGATAAGCTTGAAATAGCTTTGATAAGCTTGAAATAGCTTTGATAAGCTTTTAATAGCTTTGATAAGCTTCTAATAGCTTTGATGCTTCTAATTGCTTTAATAAGCTTCTAATAGCTTTGATAAGCTTCTAATAGCTTTGATAAGCTTGAAATAGCTTTGATAAGCTTGAAATAGCTTTGATAAGCTTCTAATAGCTTTAATAAGCTTCTAATAGCTTTAATAAGCTTCAAATTGCTTTGATAAGCTTTAAATTGCTTTGATAAGCTTTAAATAGCTTTGATAAGCTTCTAATAGCTTTGATAAGCTTGTAATAGCTTTGATAAGCTTCTAATTGCTTTGATAAGCTTGAAATAGCTTTGATAAGCTTCTAATTGCTTTGATAAGCTTGAAATAGCTCTTTTACTTTAACAATAAAATAGAAAACTAAAATTGTTTTGTTTTGTTTTGAAAGAAAGTGTCCAAATTGAGTGGTGGCGGTTTAGAAAAAGAAAAAGACATTCAAATTGAATACAATACAATTGTTGTTACCGACTTTGCCAAGATCCACAAGGAAAACGCGGTGAAAAGATAGGCGACAAGGAGAAGCAACCAAACCGATGAAGTGAGTGGGCCGAGAAATGTGAGTAGAGAAGTGGTGGAGACGAGACGGCGCTGGAAAGTTAGCGTACTGTCCATTACGGGCACTAGGGATATCTTTGATTCGATTCGATTAGATTCGATTCGATTTTTAGCTGCAATGACCGCTCGGCGCCTCCGGGGCATACTGTCAACTAGATCGCGTAAAATTTGTGGCGCAATTGTCGCTCAAACTCGCCGTACGAAGTACCAAAGATCCGCCTTAGAGCTAAAACCGCCTTCCCTTGAGTTTCGTCATGATAAACGCCCATAGGTGTTCAATAGCATTCAAATCGGCGCTTTATGGAGGAGCTGAAACGAGTTGAACACGATTTACGCGGAACCATCCGGGTAGGCGAGCTCTTCCTCCACTGGCAAGTCGAACAGTGCGGCTGACTGACTCTTGTGGCAAGGAGCATTGTCCTGGTAGAGGAGCCATCCTTGTCCCATGTTGGCGGTCGCAAAAGGAAGAAGATTGTTCTCCAGGTTCGTCTTGCGCTGGGCATCAAGAGTCGAGCTGAGAAGGACCAAGGACCAATGGACCCGATGAACTTCTTGCCATAGCTCCTTTAAAAATCTCTCTTTAGAATGGTCAAGATGTCAGTTTCAATATGGTATAGATTTGGTTCCTTTTCGGAGCATAGATTGGAGCATAGATTTGGTTCGTTTTCGGTATCGATTTAGTTCCTCCTTGGTATAGATTTGGTTCCTTTGGGCCACCACTTGGTTCCTTTTCGGTACAGATTTGGTTCCTTTGGGCCACACCACTTGGTTCCCTTCGGCCACCACTTGGTTCCCTTTGGGCCACCACTTCGGTTCCTCAAAGCCACCACTTGGTTCCTTTGGGGCCACTACTTGGTTCCTTTCGCTGGGTACAGATTTGGTTCCTTTGGGCCACGGGCTTGGCCCCTTTTTTGTATAGATACTGTTCCCCTTTTTCTACAAGCTTGGTTCCTCTTTGGTATCGATAGGGTATAGATTTGGTCTAAATATTGCATAGATTTGGCCTCCAAATACGGCATCGATTCGACTTCCAACATGTTAGAGATTTGGCTGTGTACTGAGATGCATCATCATCCGTGACAAGTGTGGCGTTCTTGGCGATGGATATCTCTAAGCGGTTGATGATTAGGATTGGGAGACTAGTTTAATAGCCTCTCTTCCTCCTCTCCCCTTCCCCCCAAGTGCTGTGGTGAATGCAGTGCGGGCTGCTTGGGGGATTAGGGGCTGGGATTTGGCACTTCTAAAAATACTCAACACGTTTACTTACTTCGAACAAGATCGAGATCCCCAAATGCATGTAGGGAACTGAGAAATCAATGTGACTTCCGACCGTGAATAGGTGATTGTGAGAGCCGAGACGGCAAGATCGGCTTCCTAGAGAGGATTCTCTTTTAATAAACAACTCAACTCCAAATTTAGAGGAACAGGTCTGTACTTTACTATAAACTATACTATAAAGCCTATAAAGTAATATAAAGTCTGTAAAGTATTATAAAGTCTCACAAAGTACTCATAAAGTACTATAAAATCTGTACTTTAAAGCACTTCAACTTCCTAAAGAACTTCACTGACCCTCTCAACAACTCTCAAACAAGTCCATTCCATTGTCCGCTTGCATCCTTCCTGGGATCCGCATGTTTTATCTTTCACCTAGAAACGTGTAGCTAGGATCGTAGCTAGATCGTGGATCGTAGCCAGATCGTAGATCGTAGCATGATCGTAGCTAGATCGTAGCTAGACCGTAGACCGTAGATCGTAAAGCTAGATCGTAGCCAGATCGTAGCCAGATCCTACCAAGATCCTACTTAGATCGTAGCTAGATCCCAGCCAGATCGTAGCTTGAATCGTAGACCGTAAGATCGTAGCCAGATCATAGCTAGATCGTAGACCGTAGATCCGCTAGCCAGATCGTAGCTAGACTCGTAGATCGTAGCCAGATCGTAGCCAGATCATAGCTTGATCGTAGCTAGATCATAGCTACAGATCGTCCCCAGGGACTGCAGCTAGATCATAGCTAGATCGTAGACTGCAGATCATAGCTAGATCGTAGCTAGACCGTAGATCGTAGCTAGATCGCAGCTGTGATCATAGCTAGATCGTAGGCCAGATCATAGCTTTATCGTAGATCGTAGATCATAAGTTAGATCGTAGCTAGATCATCGCCAGATCTTCGCTATACTGGTAGATCGGAAGCCAGATCCTAGCTAGACCGCAGATCGTAGCCAGATCGCAGCTAGATCATAGCTAGCTAGACCGTAGATCGTAGCTGAGATCATAGCTAGATCGTAGATCGTAGATCCTAGCTACTTCTATCTCACCTCATGCAAAAATATACGTAAAATTGAGTGTCTCAGCGATTTTACTCCAACAAATCGATACAGTATCCCCTTGTAGTGTTTCCCATTTTTCGGATCTCTCCTTTCAGCCTCCTCGTTGCCGCATCACGAATGGGGCTTCCTAGAATGGCTTCCTTTCTAGAATCCCTATGGAAAAGCCTCATAACTTAGCTTAGCCAAGTTAACCTTAACTTCCTAATCCATTTCCTAGTCCATTTCCTAAACCGTTTCCTCTTCTGCCACAAGCTTGTCTCCTCATTTTTATCCAACCTCAACTTTTCTTATCTTTCATATCCTTTTTGAACCTTTATTAGAAACATGTTATTTTCGGATCCACTGTACGATTGAACTATAGTTAGAGATTACTGTAATTACTAGAACAAGAAATTACTGTAGCACTTCTTGGAGAGGTCATTATAGGCTAAATAAAGATATAGTACTAATAGAGTGAAGTAAAGGGTCTGTCATTAAATTACCTTTTCAAAGTCAAACAAGCCTTTCTAACCTGATAAATCACCAAAATACAAATTTTTAGAAATACAAATCCTTATCAACGTGTAACACTCGAATTAACAGTTAAATTTCGATGTTTGCTTTAGCTGAAAAGCAGCTAAATTCAATTGTAAGAGAAATAAGGCGGTAATTGTGACGATCCCCGTGCTCTGCCCTAGATCCCTCTACTGTACCTACTGTACCCTAGATGCAACCCTAGATCCCTCTACTGTACCCTAGATCCCTCTCAAGTACCCCTAGATCCCTCTACTGTACCCTAGATCCCTCTGCAATTTACCCTAGATCCCTCTAATGTACCCTAGATCCCTCTACTGTACCCTAGATCCCTCTACTGTACCCCTAGATCCCTCTTACTGTAACCCTAGATCCCCCTACTGTACCCTAGATCCCTCTGCCATACCCTAGATCCCTCTACTGTACCCTCTAGATCCCTCTACTGTACCCTAGATCCCTCTACTGTACCCTTGATCCCTCTACTGTACCCTAGATCCCTCTACCATACCCTAGATCCCTCTACTGTACCCTAGATCCCTCTACTGTACCCTAGATCCCTCTAATATACCCTAGAACCCTCTACTGTACTCCTAGGATCCCTCTACTGAAACCTAGATCCCTCTACTGTACCCCTAGACCCCTCTACTATACCCTAGATCCCTCTACTGTACCCCTAGATTCCCCTGCTGTACCCCTAGAACGTCCGTTACTAAACGTGAGAATAAAACGCCAACCAAATAAACGGCCACTTTCATCACATTTCCTCCAATTTTCGCAGTGATTCTCCCCTGAGGAACTCTTCAGGCAAGTGATCACCCCGTAAACATCACGCATTCGGAATTGTATTTGGAAAGAAGCTTAAAGTTAAATTAGCTAAAAGCTTTGCTAAACAGTTAAACAGCTAAAAGTTAAATAAAAAAAAGCTTTGCTCAAGCTTTAGATGTACTCTGTGCTCTTTAAAAGAACCCTTTCTAGCGCACCTGATTCTCGAACATTCTGAACAGAACAAAGCGAACATTTGATCTTTCTTACTTCCAATCGATTTTCCCTACTTTCCAATCGATTTTCCCCATTTTCCTCTGATAGAAATGGAGGATCATTTCTGAGAAGAGTTCTCCATTCGATTTCTTTTTGTGGAAATGGATTGAGCTTCTGAATAAAAGCTAATATTGCTAATATTGCTAATATTGATTGCTTTTGAATAAAACGAGAGCTAAGTAGTAGAGCCTGTTTTTTTTTAAAACCCTCATCTATTAACCTTTTGAATGTGCTGCTGTATTTGTTTCCCCATCCATCCAGTTCCTCACACGCCGCTCCATTCTGTGGAGTGATCTCATTTTCGGCAAACGATAACAAAGTGATCGTCTCGTGCCAGTGTCTGGCCGTCAATGTCTGTAAAAACAAGTATAGATAGACGAGGATTTTTCGTCATTTTCTTGGATTTTCGAGCGCTTAAGTGCTTCTTTTTCTGTTCGAAATTCAAAAAATAAATCCCCAATCATTTTTCGTTATGCGGAAAGTTTGAAAATGCGGGAAAATGCGGAAAATTTCCGCTACCTCCGCCAAATCCACCAAATTTGCATCCTTTCATGAAAATGAATAAAGAAAAGCACAAAAATGATTCTTTGCTATTTCCTGTCGCCGTGGATTCATGTTTCGCTATTAGAGCCGATACAATCTAAGTTCTTTCAACAACGCCGCATCTTGCGCATCTACTGCCCATCTACTACCACATCTACGCATCTACCGCCCACCCACTACAACACTCTACGCATCTACTACTCCATCTACTACCAACATCTACGCATCTCTACCGCCCATCTACTACATACATCTTGGCATCTACTCAAAGCCCATCTACTACCACATCTACGCATCTACCGCCCATCTACTACCACATCTACCCATCTACTGCCCATCTACTACTACATCTTGCGCATCTACTGCCCATCTACCACTACATCTACGCATCTACCGCCCGTCCACTACATCTACCCATCTACCGCCCATCTACTACATCTTGCGCATCTACTGCTCCATCTACTACTACATCTGACGCATCACCGTGCCAACTATCACGTTAAGTGAAGCTGTCGGGAATAGTTATTGTTTGCTAATAGATTTGGCTAATAGATTCCCAAAAGGAATATCCCTAATTGTTTTCTAAATAGCACTAATTTCTTTTCACTGAATTTCTTATGTTTTAGGGTAATGTCAATTGTAGCGTCGTGTATTCTGGTGATTCTTGGAGTCTGTTGCTTCTTGGAGTCTGTTGCTTCTTGGAGTCTGTTGCTTCTTGGAGTCTAGTGCTTCTTGGAGTCTGGGTGATTCTTGGAGTATCTTTGTGACTTCTTGATGCTCCCTAGTGCTGTCCAGGCCGCTCGTTTTCTCCTGTCGACTTCTATCGACTTCTGCCAACTTCTGGTCTTAGGTCCCTCCTCCATGTTGATGCTTCCTCCGAGGTAGACGTAAGAGGTGACTTCTTCAACTGTGACTTCTTGTGGTTAGCCATCCAGCTTGATCTCTCCAGGTGGGCACCCCCATTTGTGTGCATTCCAACTGAAAACTCAACGCCTGGTGGCTTCCCTCATGCTCTGAGGAAAGCATGGTGCCCTTTTTCTTTGGGGTCAATACTATTTCCTATACCTCGCTGAATCTGAATCTGAATCTGGAAAACGTGTGTGCCGAAAACGGGCACACACAGAGCTCTGGTGGACACGAGAAAAAGGAAAGGATTTAGACTGGGAAGTTCTCTCTCAAAAACTAGATATTCACCGCACAGTCCAAACCTTTCCTTTTGATTTCTTCATCTATTCCGAATCTATTCGCTGGCTGCAGAACTCGATAGTTGCACGTGAGAGCACCTCCTTTTGCAGAAGCCCAACACTGGAATCCCCCACTAGATCATCCCCAAGCTGCAGAAGCTGCAGAAGCTGTAGGAGCCGCAGAAGCTGCAGGAGCTGCAGAAGCTGCAGGAGCTGCGTGAAGCTGCAGGAGCTGCAGAAGCTGTAGGAGCTGCAGAAGCTGTAGGGAGCTGCAGAAGCTCAACACTCGAATCCCCCCCTATCTCAGCGCTACATTTTCCGACCCCATCATCGATAGGTGATAAGCGATAAGCGCTCAATAAGCGGTTCTCGAGATTTCGAGGGAATTTTACGCAACACTCAGAACGCCTTAATATTAGAGAAAACGGAATAGTTTTTTAAAGTTAGCTATTTAATAGTTTAAAGATACCAATTCTTTTCGACTCTTCACCAAGCGCTTCTCGATTTTCTTGGCTTTCATTAAGGCTCGAGATTGCCGTGAGATTGCAAGAAGTTTCGATTGAATCCAGAGAGAAATCCTGAAGCTTTCAATGAAATTAAAAGCGATTAAAGATTAAGGCTGGTTTTGAAGTTTTCTTCAAACTTAAAGCAAAATTCAAGCAAATTCTCCCCTTTAAATAAAGCAGTGAATTTTGAAAACTTGAAAACCTGATCGAGGAAAGCAATCGAGTGAATGCCCGAGCAGAGATCCGTCGACTCAATGCGGCCAATCGTTTCACGAGTTTCTAAAAAAAACGTTGCACTAAACACTTCTAAAATTTCCGCTTTCACTTCTGAGAAGCCAAGATGATGAAATGAATGCCAAGCAAGTAGTTTCTCCAAGGAGAATCCGATAGAAAGAGATAGTCTAAAAGATTTATAATCTATAAGCTATGATCTATAAGCTATAACCTTTAATCGATAATCTTAATCGATAATCTATAACCTACAATCCATAATCTATAACCTATAATCTATAATCTTTAATCTACAACCTATAATCATTAATCCATAATCCATAATCTATAATCTATAATCTACAATCCAATAATCATTAATCTATAATCTATAATTTATAATCATTAATCGATAATCTATAAGCCATGATCTATAATTTATAAACTATAATCTACAATCTACAATCTACAATCTATAAACTATAATCTACAATCCATAATCATTAATCGATAATCATTAATCTACAATCCATAATCTATAACCCATAATCCATAATCGATAATCATTAATCGATAATCTATAATCTTTAATCTACAATCCATAATCATTAATCAATAATCATTAATCGATAACCTATAATCTATAATCTATAATTTATAATCTATAATCGACAATCAATAATCATTAATCAATAATCATTAATCAATTACTCAATAATCCATAATCATTAATCAATACTCATTAATCATCAATCATTAATCAGTCATCTACAATCTACAATCTATAATCTACAATCTATAATCTACAATCTACACTCCACAATCTATAATCTACAATCTACAATCTATAACTACAACCTATGATCTACAATCTACAATCTACAATCCACAATCTACAATCTACAATCTACAATCTATAATCTACAATCTATAATCTACAATCTACAATCTACAATCTATAATCTACAATCTACAATCTACAATCTACAATCTATAATCTACAATCTATAATCTATAATCTACAATCTACAATCTATAATCTACAATCTACAATCCACAATCTACAATCTACAACCTATAATCTACAATCTACAATCTACAATCTACAATCTAGAATCTATAATCTACAATCTATAATCTACAATCTACAATCTACAATCCATAATTACAATCTATAATCTACAATCTATAATCTACAATCCACAATCTACAACCTACAATCTACAATCTATAATCACAATCTATAATCTACAATCTACAATCTACAATCTACAATCTACAATCTACAATCTACAATCTACAATCTATAATCTTACAACTCACAATCTATAATCTACAATTTATAAACTATAAACTACATTTTAAAAATCCTGTAAACCGAACCTTGCTGTGAACGGGGGAAACGAGTGACCGAGAGAGGGACAAACGGAGGGAAATCGAGAAAACTGAAAATTAAACGTAAACGCACTGCTTCTGGTGCACTGGAGTTTCCTTAAATTTCCTCGAAATATCAATAGCTTTCATATTGAAAAATCAAGGAATTCAGTGCGCCAGAAGGAAAAGCTATAAAGCCACAAAGCCACAAAGCTACAAAGCCACAAAGCCACAAAGCCACAAAGTTACAAAGTTACAAAGCCACAAAGTTACAAAGCCACAAAGCTACAAAGCCACAAAGCTACCAAATCACTACAGTGCTACAAGTGTCGTAAATGTACAATATTACAGCTAGATTATAGTAGTTACATTATTTAGTTACCAGTTTAGTTACCGTTTAGTTACAGAAGTTAGTTTAGTAGCTACTTAGCTACAGTATCCCCTCTATTTGTGACAAGACATACGGGTAAGGACCGTCCGGAATAGAGAACAGAGACGAGACGCCAACGCTCGGCTTGAATCTGAATGGATTCCTTTGATTCTACCTCGTGAACCAGCTACAGTATGCCAAAACCGTCATGAGCTCACAAGGGAATGGTTCGAGCTGGACGGACGATTTCCTACGCTGGCCGGACGATTTCACCGGACTAAACGCCTATCGATCATGAACGAGCACGATGCTCTTTTATTTTTCCCAGCCTCAATGGTTCACGAGAAAAACACTTCGCCAGTTTTTGGCAAAGTTTTAGCAATATTTTAGCGCCGACTCGGAAAATCGCACCTCGAGGATATATGGGCTCTTTCCTTCCTCTCTTTCTTTCCCTTCCCTTCCTCGGTAAGTGTAGAGGTAAGTGTGCCCACTCTTTATCTCACTCTTTCCTTTCTTGGACCCTGCCCCGGTTACGGTATGAGAAAATTCTTTGTATCTTTGGCTGAACCTTTAATCTGAATTATAAAAGGATCCGAATCAGAGTCAAGAAAAAGAAAAAAAAAGATTAAGAGCGGGCACACCTTACCTCTACACCATCCGGTCAAGAAAAGCAGAGTCAAGAAAAGGAAACGTGAGATGAAGAGTGCGCACACTTTTCCTCCTCGTCGTGAACCGACCGCATGGTGTAGGGGTAAGTGTGCCCGCTCTTAATTTCGCTTTTCCTTTTCTGAACGCATGGTGCAGAAGTAAGCGTAGAGGTCGCTCTTAATCTCGCTTTTCCTGCTTCCTCCATGCTGTTCTCCATGCTCGACAGGCGTTTAGTCCGCAGAAATCGTCCGGCCAGATCCACAACGGTTCCAATATACTTCCAACATGGTTCTTTTTAGATCCAATATGGTTCCAATATGCCTTCAACACGGTTCTTTTAGATCCAATATGCTTCCAATATGGTTCCAATACGGTTCTTTTTAGATCCAACATGGCTCCAATATGCTTCCAATACGGTTCCTTTGTAGGATCCAATATGGTTCCAAAACAGCTTCCAATACGGTTCTTTTAGATCCAATATGGTTCCAATACAGTTCCTTTTAGATCCAATATGGTTTCAATATGGTTTCAATATGGTTCCAATACTATTCCTTTTAGATCCAATATGGTTCCAATACGATTCTTTTGAGATCCAATACAGTTCCAATACAGTTCCCAATACGGTTCCAATACAGCTCTTTTAAGATCCAATATGGTTCCAAAATGCTTCCAATACGGTTCTTTTAGATCCAATATGGTTCCAATACAGTTTCTTTTAGATCCAATATGGTTTCAATATGGTTTCAATATGGTTCCACACGGTTCCTTTTAGATCCAATATGGTTCCAATACGATTCTTTTAGATCCAATACAGGTTCCAATATACTTCCAATACGTTTCCTTTTAGATCCAATACGGTTCCAATACGGTTCTTTTCAGATCCAATACGGTTCCAATACGGTTCCTTTTAGGATCCAATATGGTTCCAATACGGTTCTTTTTAGATCCAATATGGTTTCAATATGGTTCCAATACGGTTCTTTTTAGATCCAATATGCTTCCAATACGATTCTTTTAGGATCCAATACAGTTCCAATACAGTTCCAATACGGTTCTTTTTAGATCCACCACGGTTCCAATATGCTTTCAATACGGTTCTTTTCAGATCCACATTGGGCGTAGCGAAAACGTCCGCTAGTTCAAACCATTTCCTTCTCTTGCACTCCAATTTAGTTTTACGAATTGTCGCCAGCGTTAAGCAGCCGCAGCCACATCTTAATTCGCCTAATCCCATTTTGAGTTTCAATCGCGACTTTTCTCTTTTGAAAGTGGCTATTTTTGATGTAAAGGAGAAAAAGATTTCAAAGCTTTCATTTTGGAAAAATTATTCATTTCCCATTATTCAAAAATTATCTGTTTCATCTCCTAAACCGTGCCCCACTTCTCGCTTTTTACCGTAATCTTGTCTCTCTTTTCGGGTAGGCTACTTTTCGCAATTTTTTTGGGGGACTGGTTATAACTTTGAGCAAAATAAAGAATACCTAGTGGATTTTGGTGTCATTTTTGTAGATTCCATTAAAAAGTACAACAAAATTACACCAAAATCAAAAAAGATTGGCGCACTTGTGGTAAGAAAGTACAGGTGAGTTGGTGCAAAAAAAAAAGATGGCCTCTGGACTAGATGAGTCATAATTTCTCTTTTAGATTGGCTAATCTTTTCTGCCTTTGGTGTCATTTTGTAGAACCTAATAAGAGTAATAAATGACACCAAAATCATAAAGATTTGCAATTTAGAAGAAAGTTATGGGTGAGTTGAGTAAATAAAAATGAGGAAATTAGTCGATGGATCTCGATTTTTATCGATTTTTATCGAATTTATTGGGCTTTTCTATCATTTCGAGAATTGATTTCCCAGCTTTTTCCCCGGTTTCTTTATGTTTATTTGCTTTTTTTTTTATCAGATAGATTCGTTAAAAATCGAGATAAAATTATGGAAAATGGGGCAGCGTTTAGAAAGTGAGAAATTATTTAATATTTAAATTTTAAACTCACGATATCACAGGGATCGATCAAGCCAGCGTGAAAGCGATCAGGAAATGGGAAATTGACGGAAAAGTGGGGAGAAGAATCACACGAGAGCCGATTTGAATACAAGAACAGACTGAAAAATCCATGAAAATCATGGATGTCCGGATTCAGCCCGAATCTCTTACATAAACATGAAAGAACGAAAAGATCACTACGCGACACTCCAACATGGAATTCCATATAAGTGTCGTGGGTGCTTTTAGTAGTGTCGCGTAGTCATCTTTTTGTTCTTGTGGCGCTTGCGTAGAGGCTCGGATCCGGAGATCCCTGCTGGAAACATCTCGTGTACTTTGTGCTTTCTTGTAATTCTTTCCTGGTGCACTGAAAATGTTTGACTCTTCACACTTTCCCAAGTCGTGAACGAGAGGAAAATGAACGAAGAAAATTATACATTTCAGTGCACTAGAAAGGGTGTATTTACAAAATTCTGGACAAAATATATAATGACTTATTTCTTCTAATAGAAGGCCCATGCTTATATTAAAGAGCGACTTCTATTAAAGAGCGACTTCTATTAAAACAGCGTCTCCTATTAAACAGCGTCTCCTATTAAACAGC
The DNA here is from genome assembly GCA_958450365.1 of Mesorhabditis belari. Taxonomy (NCBI): domain Eukaryota; kingdom Metazoa; phylum Nematoda; class Chromadorea; order Rhabditida; family Rhabditidae; genus Mesorhabditis; species Mesorhabditis belari. The sequence continues at coordinate 13,978 of CAUEEP010000095.1, forward strand.
GTCTCCTATTAAACAGCGTCTCCTATTAAAAAGCGACTATCTAGTTCTAGCTTCAGTTTTAGATCCAGTTCTGGTTTCCAGTTCTAGCTTCAGTTCTAGCTTCTAAGCCCTAGCTTCAGTTCTAGATCCAGTTCTAGTTCCAGATCTAATTTCTAGCTCCCAGAGCCAGTCTCCAGATCTCAGCCCTAGATCTAGTTCTAGATCTTGGTTCTAGATCCAGTTCTAGCTCTAGATCTTGTTCTAGTTCCCAGATCTAGTTCTAGATCCAGCCCTAGTCTCCCAGTTGCCCCAGATTTATTCCCATTAGTGGTGTGAAAAAGTAATCCACGTTTTTAACCTTTAAATATAAAAAAGACCATAAGTTTCGTTAAAATAATTTTCTTTTATTCAACGGAAGTAATCACCATTCGAAAGTAGTCAGAACCTTTTGCCAACGTTCTCACAAGTAAAGACATTCCACGATAATAAAAATCTTGGTCCTTAGAGAGGCGAAGCTAGAAAAGATCAACCTCGGCATCTTCTTCTGGAATCGATATCTCTCGGAATTGGAACCGTTTATTTGGTACAAAGCTGTGACAGAGATGCAAAGCCAAATACAATCAGATGAGTGAAATGTCCCGGGCTTATGTGGATGTGGTAAACCTTTTCTCATCCAACACTCTGTATTTTTGCCCGAGTCTGTAAAGAGGCTATGTGTTCGCGCGTTATCGTTCATGCGAAACTATTATTCCACTCTCTGAGCAAATTCAAAGTGGTAAGCTCGCTGTTTTCCTATAGGTTGTAATCTTACTACAATTTAATGTTCCGCCTGGTTTCTTCGAAGAAAGTGGAACGAGGGTTTCTATAAAGGATGCGTTTCTCTATTCATTAATGGAGAAAAATAAAAAAAATGGATTATTTTTCAGCTACACCTGTAATGGTTAAAAGAGCTTTACTCACTAAAAAAGAGCTATTTCCTATTTGTGTTGAGCTTAATTTCACAAAAGGAGCATTTTCTCTGCCAAAAGAGCTGCCTCCCATTTAAAGAGCGACTTCTATTAAAGAGCGTCTCCTGCCAAACAGCGCTCCTATTAAACAGCGTCTCCTATTAAACAGCGTCTCCTATCAAAGAGCTGCACTTTGGCCAAAGAGTTATCTCCTATTAAACAGTTTCCCTATTCAAGAGCGTCTTCTTATTAAAGAAAGTCCCTGGTTAAAACAGCTGCCCTATTAAACAGTTGGGTCTCCTATTAAAACAGCGTCTCCTGGCTGAAAACAGCGTCTCCTGCCAAACAGCGTCTCATTAAAAACAGCGTTCCTACAAAATAAAAAGTGCCTCCCTATTAAATAGTTGCTCCGATTAAAATAAAGGCCTCTTCTTTGTCAAACAGTTGCTCTATTAAAACAAAGTGTCTCCCTATTAAACAGTTCCTCCCAGTATTAAAGCGATTTCTGTCAAACAGTTGCTCCCGCTAAACAGCGTCTCCGATTAAAACAAAGTGCCCTCACAAACAGCGTCTCCCCATGCAAACAGCGTCTCCCTGACAAACAAGGTCTCCTATTAAACAGTGCCCCTATTAAACAAAGTGTCTTCTATTAAAGAGCTACTTCTGCATTAAAGGCGCCCCCATAAAAAAGAGCAATTTCCTAAGCCAAAGAGCGGTCTCTCATTAAAGAGCGTACTTTACGATTAAAGAGCGTCTGGCCATAAAGAGAGCTGCCTCTGGCCAAAGAGCTGCCTCGATTAAACAGCGACTTCTATTAAAGCAGCCGCCCCCTAGCCAAACAAAGTGTCCCTATTAAAAAGCGCCCTATTAAAAAGCGTCTCCTATTAAAAAGAGCCCCCTACTACAGAGTGTCCCGATAAAAAGGCATCCCAGATTAAACAAAGTGTCTCTCATTAAAAGTGTCCCCTATTAAAAAGGTCTCCTGGCTGAAAAGGTCTCCTATTAAAAAGGGTTGCCTCCTAATGTGCCACTTTTTTATACGATTTCTTTTCAAGATATTCAATCAGTGTTCAATGCGGTCGTGGGAAATTTTCTCTTCAAGGGTCAAAGATATTCAATTTACTTCGCGGCTTCCAAAATGGATTACTTCAAAGTTACTGGACGGGAAAATATGATTAATCGTGAAAAGAATTACTCTTACAAATTTTACTGACGTAATTATCTACTCGGAACGGAACAAAACTCGAGTTTCTATCGAAATACGATATCCAAAAATTTTCTTACCACTTTTCATCGTTTCCATCACACTCGTCATTTCATATGCACAAAAGTTGACATCTTTTCGCGACGAGGTATTCAAGAGGCGAGTTGATTGGGGAATTAGCCCGGAACAGCTGAAAAACAAAAGATTTCTGTGTTTCTGACTACAAATCGAGTTTTATCTTTTTCAACTGAAATAGCTTTCTCTATCTTAGCTTGATCTTAAATCTAAAGATTATCTAAAGATATCGAAAGGTTATCTAAAGATTATCTAAATATCTAAAGATATCCAAAGATATCTAAAGACTATCTAAAGATATCGAAAGGTTATCTAAAGATATCTAAAGGTTATCTAAAGATATCTAAAGCTTATCTAAAGATAACTAAAGGTTATCTAAAGGTTATCTAAAGATTATCTAAAGATATCTAAAGCTTATCTAAAGGTTTTTAAAGATTTTCTAAAGATTAACTAAGGATTATCTAAAGATATCTAAAGGTTATTTAAAAGATATCTAAAGCTTATCTAAAGCTTATCTAAAGTTTATCTAAAGATATCTAAAGGTTATCTAAAAGGTTATCTAAAGGTTATCTAAAGGTTATCTAAAGATTATCTAAAGACTATCTGAAGTTTATCTAAAGATATCCAAACATATCTAAAGGTTATTTAAAGTTATCTAAAGCTTATCTAAAGCTTATCTAAAGTTTATCTAAAGGTTATCTAAAGTTTATCTAAAGATATCTAAAGATATCTAAAGTTTATCTAAAGATATCTAAAGGTTATCTAAAGGTTATCTAAAGGTTATCTAAAGACTATCTAAAGACTATCTGAAGTTTATCTAAAGATATCCAAACATATCTAAAGGTTATTTAAAGATATCTAAAGGTTATCTAAAGGTTATCTAAAGACTATCTGAAGTTTATCTAAAGATATCCAAACATATCTAAAGGTTATTTAAAGATATCTAACGATTATCTAAAGATATCTAACGATTATCTAAAGATATCTAACGATTATCTAACGATTATCTAAAGATATCAAAAGATATTCATTAAACAAACCGATTTCCAGCGGCATCTCCACCGATAGACTAAGAATTGAAGAAAATTTCAAAGAAAATAATAAAATTCGATGAAACATTGAAATTTTAATCAGAAATTTTGATCGATATTCTTGAAAATTCAAGTATTACGCAGCTTTTCACAGCTTTACGTAACACCTTCCATTGGTCGCTAATTGGATAATTTGTAGGCAAATGGGCTAAACACCTTTTGATTTTATCCTTTTCCGTTATCCAAGCTTCTGGACACATCTCTAGATGAATACAGTAATCTTTAGCGAACTCGTAGTCCAATAAAGATTGCCAGTACCGAGAGGCTTTTGTCCTAAATTCCGATAATTACTAGTTACTACCTAGTAGGCCTGAAAATTTTCGATGTGGACGTCAAATAGGTGTCCAACGGAAAAACAAATCACATATCTCAGCCAATTTCACTCCGATCTTTTTGTCT
>CAUEEP010000096.1:0-14449 GCA_958450365.1 Mesorhabditis belari
TAGCTTTTGAACGTTTTCTTTCAAAACTTAATAACTCCACGCTGGGTTATCCGATTTTTATCTTTTTTTTACTAAAATGTTCATCGCGACAAGCTTGACTCAAAACCGCCGGGGTTTTTTTGATTTGTTCCGATATATTCATTTTAGAGCCTTGGAAAGAAAACTTAACATAGAAAATTTGACAAAAATGCACTTTGCTCAAAATGAGCCAGACAAAATTTCAAATAACTACGATTTTTGAATTCTCCATAATTTTTTGCATCTAGTACGCATTTTTACAGAATTTTTTGTTAGAAAACACTTTTTTGCCTTATTTCGCGCCGATGTGTATTGGAAAAGAACCCCATTTGCGAGCCGAGTGAAGACTCCGGAACTTTTCTAGGTCAGGCTTGGCTTCCGGCCTGCGTCCTGGTCTTGCCTGTTTTCAGGGACGGGCCAGAAGGCAGAATCTGGATGACAGAAGGCCTGATCTGGCCTACAGTAACCCAGTGTTATTTTAACCGGCAACTGATCAACCGACCAGTACAGACACCGGAACTTTAGCGCCTTTTAATAAAGAAATGAAGGAATTTGCAAGAAAAGTAGATTTCTGAAGAGGGGATTGAACCCTCGAGGTTTTGCTTTCCGGGCAATTGCACTGACTAGGGAAGGTCGTCAACTTAAGGTGGAATTCCAAAATGAGACCAATCTGATCCTGTTCAGTTTTTGACAGGCTTTCCGAATCCGCTTTTAGTTTTTCCTAAATGAGTTGCAAACGCAAGAAATTTGGTTTTAAAGTTTTCGCTTTGTAAGACTTTCTCGCTTGCTTTATAATAAGTAGAGAATTTCGAGAGCAAAACCTTCAGAGAAAAAAGTTGTGTCAAAAAAAATGTGTCTTTCGAAACATTTTCATGTTAAATTTGAATTTCTGTAGCAAATGCTAAATCTAAATTCTCTAAAGTCTTATTGTTAAATATGGAATTTTCAAAAAATGCACCAGAAATGAATGACCTGGCGGAGCCGAATTTCAAAAGATTTCTCCACGATTTTTCAATAAATGTTTTGTCACCAATCTGCAATGAAAGAAGTTTACTAAATAAGAAAAATAAGATACAAATTAGGTTTGCTCACCGTCAAGTCGTTTTTGGTACCTTTTTGAAACGTCTATATTCCGCGCCGAAACGATTGTTGCAAAATTCTTTTTATATCGTTAAAAAGAGAAGATATTGGAGTTTCTAAAAATACCAATCAACCTGCATCATCTTTACTTACAGTCGTTTTATGGTGGCTTTTTTGACCAGCAGTTTTTTCTTTTGCAAGTTTCTAAAAGCACTTTTGCACCTAATAGCAATGTCGGTAAACGCCTGATATTATAGTGTCATTCTATCAGTACTCTGGCTAAAGCTCGAGTAATGCTGGCTATTTAGGCCTATTTGGGGACTAGGCTTAGGCTTAGGCTTAGACTTAGACTTAGACTTAGGCTCAGGCTCAGGATAAGGCTTAGATTCAGGCTTAGACTCAGGCTTAGGCTTAGGCTCAGGGTCAGGATAAGGCTTAGATTCAGGCTTAGGCTCAGGCTTAGACTCAGGCTTAGGCTTAGGCTTAGACACGGGCTTAGGCTCAGGCTTAGATTCAGGCTTAGGCTTAGATTCAGGCTTAGGCTCAGGCTTAGGCTTAGGCTTAGGCTCAGGGTCAGGATAAGGCTTAGATTCAGGCTTAGGCTTAGACACAGGCTTAGGCTTAGGCTCAGGCTTAGGCTTAGGCTTAGGCTTAGACTTAGACTCAGGCTTAGACTCAGACCCGTTTACATCAAATCTCATCCAACAACTTGAACCTATTTGGGGACTATTGCTGCCTATTTAGGCCTATTTTGGCCTATTTTGGCCTATTTGGCCCTATTTTGGCACTCGTTTGCCAGAAATCATTGGGATGACGTTACGAGGCTATTGACTAGTTTTTCGGGGGAAAGAGCTGAAGAATGGGAGGAAAGGTGAGATGGGAGGCGAGCTCAATCTGGGGAAAGGAAGCGAAAGAAGGGTGCGCAACGATGCAACGATTGCCCCCAGGACCCTAGTGGGGCAAGAGAAGAAAGGGGAAAAAACTCAGGGCCTCTTTTTTTTCGTCTCTCTTCTCACCGGGAATCGATGAGCCGGGCTCCACCTCTGTCTGTTGGGTCCAGGGTCTACTCTGCTCCCTGCGCACCCCCTCAGAGTCCCTTTCCCCAATCCTTTCCCCGATCTTCTTCCCTCCTTTCAGCTTTCCCTCAACTTTTGTTCCCCCTAACTACTCTTGAGACTTGCGAAACGTTTTTGATCTATTTTTTTAGCTATTCAATCGTTTTTTAGCTATTTAATTGTTTTTTAGCTATTCAATCGTTTTTTAGCTATTCAATTGTTGTTTTTGAGTCCTCTTTGATCTAGCTTTGTCTTTTAGCGTGATTTTCTTGACTTGTTAATCAATTAATCAATTTCTAAACAATTTTCAAACTCTTCAAACCCAACTCAACCTCTATTTTTCAGGAAAATGCGTGACTCGATCCGATTGTCCCATCTCCTACTCATCATTTCCATTTCGATTTCCCATTTTCCCGAATCGATCTCCGCAATTAAATGTGCGTCATGTGAAGGAGAGAGATGCAGAGGGAAAAGCTGTCAAGGAGACTATTGTGTCATATCGAGGTGAGTGAAAAGATTTTCGAGATAAAACCCCCGTAAAAAACTCTAATAGAAACCCCCGGCTATAGGAGCGTTGCGTAGTCTATCCTCGATTCTCTTAAAAAAAACTATCTCAGTATCTCAGCTCATACCTCAGCAGTAGTACGTTTGTTTCCGCGCGCTTTGATATCAAATTAAAGTAGAGAAAATGGGTGATTTTTTGAGATATAACACAGATTTCTAACATTAACCAGCGCTTAGAAAAACGATTGAAAAGTGGCAAGCTGATTTTTCATCATTTCTCGTGAATTTTGACGTTTGATACGTCATTTGACTCAAAAAAAATCAAATTCTGCCATTATTAGAAGCTTGTTGAAGTCATTTTGATGATCGATCGATCGATCTCGATCATTTTGTTGTCCAATCCTGCAAGAATTCGATCATTTTCGTGATTCTCAAACTGCTTCACAGTAAACAAATACTCATCCGTGAAAAGAATTGATGAGGCATTTGCCGGAGTTGGGAAACGTTTGAGCACCTTCTTGCAACGGTCAAAACGGCTCACTATCATGCGGTCGGTTGAGTGGGCTTTTTCGAAAGCTTTTATGGATATTTGTGAAGCTTCTTGTCAACATGAACAATTGAACGAACAGATCTTTCGGAAATTTTCTCTTCTCCGGTCATTTGGCTTCTCCGGCTTCTCTTCTTGGATAGCATCGACCATCGATCAATCCTTTCTCGGACTCGTTTCACAATTCCTGGACTAGTGACTGTTTTTGGTCGTCCCGAATCGTTTGCTGAACCGGTAAGCTTGATTCTCTTCACTCAATCGAAAACGGTGCTCTTTGAAATGGCGAGTTGTTCAGCGAGTTGTTCGGCGAGTTGTTCGGCGAGTTGTTCGACGAGTTGTTCGACGAGTTGTTCGACGAGTTGTTCAGCGAGTTGTTCGACAAGTTGTTCAGCGAGTTGTTCGACGAGTTGTTCGACGAGTTGTTCAGCGATTTGGTCCTCCTCTTCGATAACGGTCCTACTCCGGATTTCGATAGAAACTCAATTCGGTCGAAGATTTCTCGCGCAAGCCATTGAGCCATTGAGCCATTCGACCAGCCATTGAGCCATTCGACAAACCATTGAGCCATTCGACCAGCCATTGAGCCATTCGACAAGCCATTGAGCGATTCGACAAGCCATTAAGCCATTCGACAAACCATTGAGCCATTCGACCAGCCATTGAGCCATTCGACAAGCCATTGAGCGATTCGACAAGCCATTAAGCCATTCGACAAACCATTGAGCCATTCGACCAGCCATTGAGCCATTCGACAAGCCATTGAGCGATTCGACAAGCCATTAAGCCATTCGACAAACCATTGAGCCATTCGACCAGCCACTGAGCGTCTATCGAAGCCATCTAAATAGTTCTATTAAGAAAGAAAGTAAAACAAAACAAAACACAATAAAACACAAAAACAAAATAAGCAAGAGCAAGCAAAACAAAATTAGCAAAAGCAAAGTTACCCGGTCAGCAGACTAGAAGATCGCCTAAAAAAGCGCGATTCGATTTGGGGAAGTTTTTACGCAAATTTTTCACCTATTTGATGACGATAAATTTTGTTAATTATTCAAGGACGAACTTAAAGAACTTAAAGAGCCAAGAACTAGAAAGTTGAGTTGATTCGTCGCTTCTTTTTTTGAGTGAAATGACGGTGACGTCATTTGACGCCAAATGACGTCACACATTTGACGCCAAATGACGTCATACATTTGACGCCAAATGACGTCATACATTTGACGCCAAATGACGTCACCGTCATTTGACGCCAAATGACGTCATACATTTGACGCCAAATGACGTCATACATTTGACGCCAAATGACGTCACCGTCATTTGACGCCAAATGACGTCACCGTCATTTGACGCCAAATGACGTCACCGTCATTTGACGCCAAATGACGTCATACATTTGACGCCAAATGACGTCACACATTTGACGCCAAATGACGTCATACATTTGACGCCAAATGACGTCACCGTCATTTGACGCCAAATGACGTCACACATTTGACGCCAAATGACGTCACACATTTGACGCCAAATGACGTCATACATTTGACGCCAAATGACGTCATACATTTGACGCCAAATGACGTCACACATTTGACTTCACACGTCAAAATTCACCAGAAAACGCTTTTTTTTCGTTATTTCATGCGGATTTGAGCCGTTTTATTAGAATTTTTAGCAAAAATAGCAAAAATAAGCAAAAGAATAGCAAAAATAGCAAAAACATAGCAAAAGAATAGCAAAAATAGCAAAAACATAGCAAAAAAATAGCAAAAATAGCAAAAACATAGCAAAAATAGCAAAAATAAGCAAAAGAATAGCAAAAATAAGCAAAAGAATAGCAAAAATAGCAATAAATAGCTTCTCTTTTCAAAACCCTAACCACATTTTTGCAGATTCGTTCCCCGTTGGGGCACTGTTGAATACCACAAATCGATGCTGGTCAAGGGTTGCATGGATGGGAGTTTACTGAGAGAAGATATTCGAGATCATTGTGAAGTCTCCGAAGCCGATGAGGTTCGTGCTAATTCTTTCATTAACTACGGTAAATCTCCCAAATTCACTAAGGCTTTCGAATCTCCCAAATTCACCCCATAAACCTGTCAATTTTCCCCTCTCTTTTCCCCATTTGCAAATCATTTATTCCTTTCATTTCCCCCCAAAAAAAAAGAATTGCCTTGTTCTGGTGAAATTCGAGAAGGAAAATGAGAAAAATGGGGAAAATGAATGTCTAGAGCTGAAACAAGAAAAGACAACAACCCGGGGAAAAAGCTTTACTTTGCTGCACTTCACTGCATAAAGCTCCAATTTATGCTTTAATTTTGTAAACCCAAGTCTTCTAGGGCACTGAATTCTTCAATTTTCTTGTAGAATAGAGAAAATTCGAGAATTTGGTTCACCAGAAAAGCTCAAAGTAGAGCATAAAGTAGAGACCAAAGTAGAGCCCAAAGTAAAGCTCAAAGTAAAGCTCAAAGTAAAGCTCAAAGTAGAGACCAAAGTAGAGCCCAAGTAAAGCCCAAAGTAAAGCTCAAAGTAAGGCCCAAAGTAAGGCCCAAAGTAGAGCTCAAGTAAAGCCCAAAGTAAGGCCCAAAGTAGAGCCCAAGTAAAGCTCAAAGTAGAGCTCAAAGTAAAGCCCAAAGTAGAGCCCAAAGTAGAGACCAAAGTAGAGCTCAAAGTAAAGCCCAAGTAGCCCAAGTAAGGCCCAAAGTAGAGCCCAAGCAAAGCTCAAAGTAAAGCTCAAAGTAAAGCTCAAAGTAGAGACCAAAGTAGAGCCCAAGTAAAGCCCAAGTAGCCCAAGTAGAGTCCAAAGTAGAGTCCAAAGTAGAGACCAAAGTAGAGACCAAAGTAGAGCTCAAAGAGAGCATAAAGCTCATTTCTTTCAGGAACTCTTCACTTGTTTTTGCAATGGGAAAGACGATTGCCAAGCTGGGTCAAGGTGGAATAAGTTGAAGACAGAAGACGTGCCATTGGTGAGTGTTTTTGGTGCACTAGATGCGGTGCGTTTACAACTTCAAAGTACAAGTACTTGAGCTCAACGATCAATCACTTTTTCAGGTGAAATGCGAATGTAAAGGCGAACACTGTGACGGGGATGAGTGTATCGGCGAGTTGTGCACATATGTGGAATACAAGGGGAAAGATGGGAAAAGTGTGCAAAAGGTAACTTTATGTACTTAAAGTACAAAAGGTACTTAAAAACTACGGTAGCTTTACGGCGAACTTTTTGTTTACTGAAAAGACACTAAATTTCTGGTTTCTGTACCGTCTCGGTTGATCAATTGCCGGTCAAAATAACACTGGGTTACGGTAGCTGGGTTACTGTAAGCCAGATGTAAGCCAGAGGGAAGCCAGAAGCCAGAATTTGGACTCTGGCCTGTCCCTGCCAAGCCGGTAGCCAAGCCTTAGCCTGACTTAGCCTGACTTAGCCCTGAATCCCTTCAGACTTTATCACAGGCTTGAACTTCACTCCTAGCCCCGCTTAGAGTCGAAAGATCCTTGGGATTAAGTCTTGTATATTAGATTTTCACTGCTTAAATTAGATTTTCACTCCACACACACCCAAATTTACTCCTTAAGACTCCTTAAGACTCCTCAAGACTCCTTAAGACTCCTGAAGACTCCTGAAGACGCCTTAAGACTCCTTAAGACTCCTTAAGACTCCTTAAGACCCCTTAAGACGCCTTAAGACTCCTTAAGACTTCTTAAGACTTCTTAAGACTCCTTAAGACTTCTTAAGACTCCTTCAGACTCCTTAAGACTTCTTAAGACTTCTTAAGACTTCTTAAGACTCCTTAAGACTTCTTAAGACTCCTGAAGACTCCTGAAGACTCCTTAAGACTCCTTAAGACTCCTCAAGACTCCTGAAGACTCCTGAAGACTCCTTAAGACTCCTTAAGACTCCTTAAGACTTCTTAAGACTCCTGAAGACTCCTGAAGACTCCTTAAGACTCCTTAAGACTCCTCAAGACTCCTGAAGACTCCTGAAGACTCCTTAAGACTCCTTAAGACTCCTTAAGACTTCTTAAGACTCCTGAAGACTCCTGAAGACTCCTTAAGACTCCTTAAGACTCCTTAAGACTTCTTAAGACTCCTGAAGACTCCTGAAGACTCCTGAAGACTCCTTAAGACTTCTTAAGACTCCTTAAGACTTCTTAAGACTTCTTAAGACTCCTTAAGACTTCTTAAGACTCCTTAAGACTCCTTAAGACTCCTTAAGACTCCTGAAGACGCCTTAAGACTCCTTAAGACTCCTTAAGACTCCTTAAGACTCCTTAAGACTTCTTAAGACTTCTTAAGACTCCTCAAGACTCCTCAAGACTCCTTAAGACTCCTTAAGACTCCTTAAGACTCCTTAAGACTCCTTAAGACTCCTTAAGACTCCTTAAGACTCCTTAAGACTCCTGAAGACTCCTTAAGACTCCTGAAGACTCCTTAAGACTCCTTAAGACAAATTACGTTAAGACAATTTAAGAGTTGAACACGCCGGTCCTTTTATGGATTGGTGGCTGGGTCGGCGCTGGGATTCGAACCCGCGTAGGCCTGATGCGTAGGGCCTGATGCTTTACCTAGAACTTTAAGTTGCCTCCCAGATCGCCCAATTTACAAAAAATTATCCGAAAATCTTGAAAACTGCCGCTAAAAAGCGCCCAATCTTTCACGTCAGTACCCCTACAGTACCCCATTTACCGTAACGGGCCGAATAAACCACCTAGGACTTTAAGTTGCCTTCCAGATCGCTTAATTTACAAAAAATTATCTTAAAATCTTGAAACCTGTCGCTAAAAAGCGCCCAATCTTTCACGTCAGTATCCCATTTATCGTAACGCGCCAAGTAACTTTAAGCTGTTACTTAGAACTTTAAGTTGCCTCCCAGATCACCCAATTTTCAAATAATTATCTTAAAATCTTAAAATCTACACCTAAAAAAGTGTCCAATCTTTAACTTCAGTGTTAGTTGCTCAGCTAGTTGCTCAGCTAGTTGCTCAGCTAGTTGCTCAGCTAGTTGCTCAGCTAGTTGCTCAGCTAGTTGCTCAGCTAGTTGCTCAGCTAACACTTGCTTCCTAAAGCGCGGAAGATTTTCGAGAAAGAGAAAGCTCTTTGGGAACCTTAAAGCCTACAGTTCTGTTGGTTTTAGATAAAAGTTAAGCCTTAATCTTTTTTCATAAATCCTTATTCCCCATTTACTAGACAAACTGTTCCAGGGTTGTCTAAACGCCTCGATTCCGATTCTCGAGCGTCGCAGTGTCGGCGCTTGTATGGTGCCGCCGATTACCGGTTTGTTATCAGTCAAAGAAATATCGGTTAAAGGAATATCAGTCAAAAAGTTTTCTCTATTTCTAAAAACGGTTCCAATACGGTTCCAGTACGGTTCTTTTTTATCTAATACGGTTCCAATAACGTCAATACGGTTCCAATACGGTTCTTTTTTTGATCCAATACGGTTCCAATAACGTCAATACGGTTCCAATACGGTTCCAGTACGGTTCTTTTTTTGATCCAATACGGTTCCAATACGGTTCCAGTACGGTTCCAGTACGGTTCTTTTTTTGATCCAATACGGTTCCAATACGGTTCCAATACGGTTCCAATACGGTTCCAATACGTTTCCAATACGGTTCCAATACGGTTCTTTTTTTGATCTAATACGGTTCCAATAATGTCAATACGGTTCCAGTACGGTTCCCATACGGTTCTTTTTTGATCCAGTACGGTTCCAATAACGTCAATACGGTTCCAATACGGTTCCAATACGGTTCCAATAAGGTTCCAATACGGTTCCAATACGGTTCTAATACGGTTCTTTTTTTGATCCAATACGGTACCAATACGGTTCCAGTACGGTTCCAGTACGGTTCTTTTTTTTGATCCAATACGGTTCCAATACGGTTCTTTTTTTGATCTAAAACGGTTCCAATACGGTTCTAATACGGTTCTAATACGGTTCTTTTTTTGATCCAATACGGTTTCAATACGGTTCTTTTTTTGATCCAGTACGGTTCCAATACGGTTCTAATATGGTTCTTTTTTTGATCTAATACGGTTCCAATAACGTCAATACGGTTCCAATACGGTTCTTTTTTTGATCCAATACGTTTCCAATACGGTTCTTTTTCTAAATTTCTATTTCAGGAGCGATGCATCATCACATGAAATCCGATCCGGTCGATTTATTGAGAACCGAGAGTTGCATTTGTGGTGAGGCTTTAGAAAAATGGGTTTAGAAAAATGGCTTTAGAAAAAATGGCTTTAGAAAAATCGACTAGACAAACTGTTCTATTCATAAAAGACTCTCAAGTACAGTACTTGTTTTGTTCTTTGTGCTTTACTTGCTCTCAAAAGTACCCTTTCTAGCAGACTGATTTAAACGTACCCTTTCTAGCAGACTGCTTTCAACGTTGAAAATCTCGGTGAACCAGACGGGATTTGTTTACACACAAAGTTGCCTAGGCCTACCATTTTGGTGTACTTTGTGCTCGCGTGTAAACGCGCCTTTCTGGAGCACCGAATCCTTCATTTCCCTCATTTTCTTCGCTTTTTTTTTTTCATTTTCTTCGCCTTTTTTTCATTAAACTTATCTAGGCACCGATTTCTGCAATCGAAAAAAGCTCAAAGTGACTCAGGTGGAGAACTCGAAATGCAAAATGTACGCTAAATACGAAGTGCACGGGAAATTGGTGGGTTTATGAAGGAGAAATCTCCAAAAAAACCCTAACAGAACGTCGAGGGACGTCGCGGAGCGTCGCGTAGTCGTTAAGATAGTCGAAGTGTTAAACAAACAGAGTCTTAAACAAATGCTCATATCTCAGCAGTCGTACGCTTGTTTCCGCGCGCTTTGCTATCAAATTAAAGTAGAGAGAATGGGGGATTTGTTGAGATATAAAACAGATTTCTAGCATTAACCAGCGCTTAGAAAAAAATGATTGAAAAATGGCAAAAAATAATTTTTCATCAATACCCGTTAGCAAATCCCGTTCTGGAAGGGGAAATAGGAATTACTAAATCCCCTTTTTGGAAGGGGATTTAGTAATTCCGATTTGCTATGTGCAAAGGAGCGATACGCTTAGCATGGGCATGCTTTTTGTGCTCTAACTTTGTCGCTTTTGCTGCTCGGATGAGATAAATCCAAAGCGTCCCTGAGCGGACCAAAGCGTCCCTGAGCGGACCAAAGCGTCCCTGAGCGAACCAAAGCGTCCCTGAGCGGACCAAAGCGTCCCTGAGCGAACCAAAGCGTCCCTGAGCGAACCAAAGCGTCCCTGAGCGGACCAAAGCGTCCCTGAGCGGACCAAAGCGTCCCTGAGCGGACCAAAGCGTCCCTGAGCGGACCAAAGCGTCCCTGAGCGGACCAAAGCGTCCCTGAGCGGACCAAAGCGTCCCTGAGCGGACCAAAGCGTCCCTGAGCGGACCAAAGCGTCCCTGAGCGGACCAAAGCGTCCCTGAGCGGACCAAAGCGTCCCTGAGCGGACCAAAGCGTCCCTGAGCGGACCAAAGCGTCCCTGAGCGGACCAAAGCGTCCCTGAGCGGACCAAAGCGTCCCTGAGCGGACCAAAGCGTCCCTGAGCGGACCAAAGCGTCCCTGAGCGGACCAAAGCGTCCCTGAGCGGACCAAAGCGTCCCTGAGCGGACCAAAGCGTCCCTGAGCGGACCAAAGCGTCCCTGAGCGGACCAAAGCTCCGTAAACTTAGACTACGCGACACTCCTATAGGAGGCCGTTCTATTAGAGTATTTACGGTATCTACGGCCAAGTTTCGTTCAGATAATTTGTTAAAGTTAAATTTGTTAAAGCCAATTTGTTAAAATTTCAGATGGAATCGAAAGAGCACGAGTGCAAAGGAGAGTACTGTTTTGAGGTGAATTTCTTGGAAATTTTTGAATCTTACTAGGGAAAGGAGGCACGAACTGGTACTATTAGGTGGATGCACAAGTCTTTTTGTTCCTTTTCGTCTGCCGTTTCAAGCCAACAAATGCACCAATTAAACTACGGTTGATTTCATTAGAAAAACCAATTATTAGGTTGATGCATAAGTCTTTTCGTTTTGTTTCGTACTTCTGTTAAAAAGTAACAAATTCACCAATTAATCTATAGTTTGCTCTATAAAAAAAGGGTTTTTTTTTGTTTAATTTGCATCTTTTTAAATGAATTTCGATTCACTTTCAAGCAAATTCGAGAGTGAAAAACGCCTTTTTCGTAAAAATCTATAAAAAACTCTACGGAAAAATTGGCTGAATGAATTTCTCTGAAATTTTGGCGAAATATCAAACGTTTTTTTTCTCTATCTTTTATCTATTGACACGAAGATAGGTTTTCTTTAGCTAACTGCACGTGTGGCTGACTGGTTAAGTGTCTTTTATCTTAATCGGAAGGTCGAGGGTTCGAACCCCACATGCGACATGGTCACCCCCCTTCGGATTTCCTTTCCCTTCGGGTTGAGAGGTTTTCTGGAGGGCAGTCTGGTGGTTGTGGCCCCAGTTCTTTAAAGTGACAAGCCACTCCTTCATCGTCATCTTCCCTTCACCACCAAAAAAGCTATTTAGTTCCCCATTGAGCTTAGGGTTAGGGAGCCGTCTGTCATGACGTGGGTTAAGTTAAGATATAGCCTAGTATTGTGTGCGTCGTTGTATTGTGATTGATATATTTCGTGTATGCGATAAATTCACCACTGGTAGCCCCAGTCGGTTTTTTTTTAAGGTGTCTAAACCGCATCATCGAGTTAGCCCTTTTTGACTACCCGACTTCATACTCTCAAGAAAATCCAGGCATTAAATATTTTTAAACCCGTTTTAATCTTATTTTGCAGAAAAATAATTGATTTTTCTAATGAAATCAACCGTAGTTTAATTGGTGCATTTGTTGGCTTGAAACGGGAGACGAAAAGGAACAAAAAGACTTATGCATCAACCTAATAATAGGGAATGGCACGAACTGGTACTATAATCAAATATCTAACTAGGGAAAAGCACGAGCTTCCCGTGAGCTTTCGTTTCCGAACCACATACATCATACTGAATCGAGTATGGAGAGATCGACTAAATCATAATCTGAAATCATAATCTGGGGGTGGGACAAAGGTGCACCTTTTTTTTGCGCACCTGGACATTTGCGCACCTTTTTTTTGCCGGAAAAGGCCTTAGGAAAGGTCGTAGAGCTTCAAAAATGTTTCGATATAAGGGAATCGTATGCGTAGATTCCGAATTTCGACAAATCAAACCTCGCTGACACGTTAAATTTAGGCTAAAAGGCAAAAACTACGCAACTTAACGCTTTTCCGCAGTTTTTGCCTTTTAGCCCAAATTTGAAGTGTCAGCGAGGTCTGATTTGTCGAAATTCGGAATCTACGCATACGATTCCCTTATATCGAAACATTTTTGAAGCTCTACGACCTTTCCTAAGGCCTTTTCCGGCAAAAAAAGGTGCGCAAATGTCCAGGTGCGCAAAAAAAAGGTGCACCTTTGTCCCACCCCCCATAATCTTAAATCAAAATCTCCCAAATAAGCTTGCAGACACGTAAAGATTGAATTGAAATTTCGAAGATAAGCTTTAAAGGGTGCTTTTCAATCACTGGGATATGGGCACCGGTGGTCTAGTGAATAGTGGCCTCTCAATCGGTCCAAAGGCCTCTCAATCGGTCCAAAGGCCTCTCAGCCGGTCCAAAGGCCTCTCAATCGGTCCAAAGGCCTCTCAGTCGGTCCAAAGGCCTCTCAATCGGTCCAAAGGCCTCTCAGCCGGTCCAAAGGCCTCTCAATCGGTCCAAAGGCCTCTCAGTCGGTCCAAAGGCCTCTCAATCGGTCCAAACGGCCTCTCAATCAGTCCAAACGGCCTCTCAATCGGTCCAAAGGCCTCTCGGTCGGTCCAAAGGCCTCTCAGCCGGTCCAAAGGCCTCTCAATCGGTCCAAACGGCCTCTCAATCGGTCCAAACGGCCTCTCGATCGGTCCAAAGGCCTCTCGGTCGTAAGATCGCGTCTCGGTCTCGCTTTGGTTTTTTTTCTTTAAATCTAATACAAAACCCATCTACCATACGAAATATCCCAATTTTAGTCATCAATGAACTCTTCAATCTCTCAACTTCAGTCTTTTGCCATGGCAGGATGCGCGAGTTTTGCGTGAGTTCACTTTTTTGTTTTGTTTTTTAGAGCAATTACCGTCCTTGTACAGTATTGAAATTAAAGGTTTTTAAAGATCTCTAAAGGTTTTTTAAAGGTTTTTAAAGGTTTGTAAAGGTTTTTAAAGGTTTTTAAAGGTTTGTAAAGGTTTGTAAAGGTTTGTAAAGGTTTAAAGGTTTTTAACGGTTTAACGGTTTAAAGGTTTTAAAGTTTTAAAGAAACTTTTCTAGTGAAGAGGCTGAACTCGCTGATGAAATGGAACCGGTTGGATGTGCGAGATTCGAAAGTGAGAAGTTGCAAGTGAAAGGATGCTTTACGGTTTGGGTTTTTTTTGATTAAATCTTTTAGATGAGTTTTAAAGTTTAAAGTTTAATATTAGAAGTACAGTACTCCTACCAGCTCCAGAGATTCAGAGCTCCAGAGCTCCAGCTCCGGAGATCCAGAGCTCCAGCTCCAGAGATTCAGAGCTCCAGAGCTCCAGCTCCGGAGATCCAGAGCTCCAGCTCCAGAGATTCAGAGCTCCAGAGCTCCAGCTCCGGAGATCCAGAGCTCCAGCTCCAGAGCTCCAGAGATCCGGGGCTCCAGAGTTCCAGAGCTCCAGAGGTTCAGTAGCTCCAACTCCAGAGCTCCAGAGATCCGAGGCTCCAGAGTTCCAGAGCTCCAGAGCTTCAGTAGTTCCAACTCCAGAGCTCTATTAGCTCCAGCTCCAGAGTTAAGTTACTTAGTTAAATCCTATCCTCGAAGTACAATACTGGACAATGAAATATGATATTTGAAAAACGATTTCGTTCGTCTTCGATTCGTCAAATTCGTCACTTTCGCGCGTCTATAACTCTCTTGTCTTTGAGTTTAAACTATTAGTGTTATACATTTTCTGAAAGCTCTTTTCAAGGGCTACTTCAAGGGCTACACAATCGTAATATTAACATTTAGAAATACGGTAAAGACAAGGGAGTTACAGACGCGCGAAAGTGACGATCGTTTTTCAAATATCATATTTCATTGTCCAGTAGTGTAGATTTACGATAGAAAACTCGTCACAGCCATATTAGTCTCAGCTCAATTGGGTCAGCTATAGGTCAGCTATAGATCAGCTATAGATCAGCTATAGGTCAGCTATAGATCAGCTATAGGTCAGCTATGAATCAGCTAT
>CAUEEP010000097.1:0-42187 GCA_958450365.1 Mesorhabditis belari
ACTCAGGCACAGGCACAGGCTTAGGCTTATTGGAGGCTTAGGCTTAGGCTTTGGGCTTAGGCTTAGGCTCAGGCTTAGGCTTGGACTTAGTGCGTAGGCTAGCCGCTAGCGCCTAGCACTAAGTCTATTTGGGTTTGGGCTATACCCCAATTTCCGGATCTCAGCCAGTTCTCGGAGCTAAGGGACACGCGTTTGGCGATGCTCATCCGCCCCCATAGGAGCATCCTGGCAAATTTTCAGGTCAATCTGGTGTCTGGAAGTTGAGATATAGAAAGTGGTTTTTACGATTTTTAACATAGCCTAAAAACGTCGAGATAGGTCGAGCTGAGTCTCCCAAAGCGGTAAAAAATTTTTTTTTTTTTGGTTTGGACTGAACCTCGATTTTCTGGATCTCGGCCAGTTCTCGGAGCTAAGGGACACCCGTTTGGCGGTGTGCTTGCGCCTCCCATGGGAGCGTCCTGACAAAATTTCAGGTCGATCTCGTGTCTGGAATTTGAGATCTGACCGGTGGATTTTGGGATTTTTTTGACATAGCCTATAACGTCGAGATAGGTCGAGCTGAGTGCCCTCCCATGGGAGCGTCCTGACAAAATTTCAGGTCGATCTCGTGTCTGGAATTTGATATTAAAAAAAATTTTTTTTTTGCCTGATAATTAAAGTGTGACTTCGTCAGTCCTCGACCCCGCCATGATAAACCCCCGGTTTTTCGCTATATTTCGGTGTTTCTCGACGAACTGAGTTGTTTGACATACGACAAGAGGGGTCTGGGAACGATTTGAGATTTTCGAAAAATCGAAATTTTTACACTGAAAACACAAAAACGCGTTTTTCACCTCTTAGGAGGCGTTTTTGAGGGTCGTCATCAGGTGTGGACCCACTTAGACTCAAAATTTTAAGGGGAATCCAACGGTGCAAAGATCGAGATGATCAGATAAATGGTTCTCGAGGAAAGTTCATTGGAAAAATTTTGAGTTTTTGGTTTTGGGTTTTGTGCGTGTAAAATCGAATATTTAGTCATTTTTCTCTGGGGTATCGTAAAACGTGAAGATAGGTCGAGCTGAGCCCCTAAGGGCTCGTTTACAAAAAATTTTTGGACCCTGAAATTTTTACTCTGATATTGCCGACACCGCCCTTAGAACTTGCCGCCGCTCAAAGCACCATAAGAAAATGCGACTAACACTAATTGAAAGGCCTGCCGGGAAGCTCCAATTTTAGCAGCCTTGGAGGTTGAGGCAGCCCGTGCTGAGTTAGCTCCAAATGACCTGTCCCCACCACTAGGCTCAAAAAACTCCTTGATCCAGTAAGGCTATCGTGGTGGCAATGATTGGGTCATGAGGGGCTTTTATGGATAAGAAGACTTCATGCGGATATTTATCTTTTATCCAATGAAGAAAAGTGCCGGCAAGACCCCGGAAATCTTTGTTAGAAGAGTGGATTCGGGGTTTTGCCGGCCATTTACTAAGGAAGTCGCCGGCAAACCCCGTCAGAGCATTTAATTCGGTGACTGCCGTTCATTTACTCAAGGAAAATTGCCGGCAAACCCACCAAATCCGGCAAATCACTGTTAGAACAGAGAATTCGGGGTTTTGCTGGCCATTTACTAAGAAAAGTGCCCGCACAGACCGTGAGAACGGCAAATTCCGGGTTTGTCGGCTATTTACTTAGAAAAGTGCCTGCAAAGCCCCGGGAATCACTGTTAGAATAGTCAATTCGGTGATTGCCGGTCATTCATCAGGAAAATTTCTGCAAACCCCGTGAATCACTGTCAGTGAATTCGTTTGACGGCCATGTACTCAACAAAAGTGCCTGCAGTTTCGGTCAGAACAGTGAATTCGGGGCTCACTGCACCGGGTTTCTCCACTTTATTTTCGCTTAATTTATTAAGCAATTTAATCAGTGCAGAACGGGCACTGTCATCAAAATTATCTTCAACGAATTAACTTTATCAACAATGTTGAAAATGAAATTCCAACAAATCTTCACAAACGAATCACAATAGTCCTTAGTTACTAAATAATTGCTTCCCGTTTACTTGATTTAACTAATGCCCTCCTCTAATAAATTACTAACAAAATTACTAATTGCGCTAAACAAAAGTTTTTTCATCCCCGGTCAGAATAGTGAATCTGGTATTTTCCGGCCATTTAATCAGAAAAGTGCCGGCTAAGCGCAGAACTGACACTGTCATCAACACTATATCTTCAATGAATTGACTTTATCAACATTGATAAAAATCATGCCCAAATCTTGACGACGAACCTGTGACGAACTAATAAAAGTCCTTAGTTACCAACAATTACTTCCGTTTACTTGATTTAACTAATCTGGAACAAATTTTTCTACAAATCTCAATAGAGCCTGTTATGAGCCATAATTTTCATGTATTGAACATAATCAACAGGCCTCCACAAACTTTGTGAAACCACAAATGAACTCTTCAATAATCATTAAATTATCTGATTAGTTATTTTGTTATTATTATTATTATTATTATTATTACCTATCTAATTGCTCATAGAAGTTTTGAGTAGCTTTGGGTGCACTCCCTTTATTGTTTCACACGCGCTGTGGGTGCAACAGAATAAAATGTAAGCTACAGCCTCAAATGTTCCTTTCATTTTTCCAGCCGCGGGTGCCACAGACTAAAAGGCACCAACCGCTGAAGCCTCGCACCAAGTCTTTATTCCTTTATCCTGAGTTTACTAACACCCCAAATCTTTCCATTTAAAATAATCATGCGAAATTCATAACCTTTACTTCCGCTTAATGAATTGCTGCATTTTAACCAGTTAAGAACTGACACTGTCATCAACACCATCTCCCCTCAAATAACCTTATCAACATTTATAATCATAAAACTCCCACAAATCTGGGACAAATCTGTTATGGAATCAGCAATAGTTCTGAGTTACTAACAATTACTTCCGTTTACTTGATTTAATTATAGCCATCCTGACAAATCTTTTCCAGATCTCGATAAATTCTGTTACTAACTATTACTTTTTACTTATTTAATACCTAACAGAAATTATAATAGAATTCCTCACTATTCATTGATTTCCTTTATAACCATTGGTGTGCTATTATTTACCGCTATTACTAACAAAAATTTTGAGTAGTCGTTCAGTTAGCCTTTTATTGTTCCATCACCCATCGCGGCGCAACAGCACATATCGGCAAGCCACCGCATCAAATAAACGTTTTGGTTTGTTTTCACCGCGGCTGTCACAGACTATAGGCACTCAGCTGCTAGCCTCGCACTCAAGTCTTTATTCCACAAATTATTTATCTAATTGCTCACAGATGTTTTGAGTAGCTTTGGGTCCACCCTTTTATTGTTCCACCATGGGTGCTATAGATTAAACAGAAAAGCCACAGCCTCAGATGTTCCTTCAAACAGTTCCTCATTTTCCACCAAGTTGGTGACCAGGCTAAAGGCACTAACCGCTAGCTTCTGCACTAAGTTCTTATTCCTTCATTCTGACTTTACTAACTCTCCCCGATTCTTCCATTTGGAAAAGAAACAATACAAAATTCATAACCTTTACTCTTTGCTTCATTTATTAAGCAATTTAATTAGCGTTGAACTGACACCGTCATCAACATTCTCTCCAATGAATTAACTTTATCAACATTGATAATACCAGCATTCCTTACAGATCTTGACGAATCTATTACTAATTACAATAATCCTGAGTTATTGAAAATAATTACTTCCGTTTACTTGATTTAACTGACGCTATCTTAAACTCATCTTCTATAAATCTCAATAGAGCCTGTTACGAGCCATAATATTTCATTTATTGAACATAACCAACAGGCCTCCACAAATCTGTCAGAAACCATAATAGAACTCTTCAATAATAATTAAATTTCTCTGATTAGTTATTTAGTTTTTGTTATTCTTATTCTTGGTCTTATTACTCTCAGAAGATTTGAGCAGCTTTGGGTGCGCCCTTTATTGTTCCACACGCGCTGTGGGTGCCACAGAATAAAATGTAAGCTACAGCCCTCAAATGTTCCTCAAATGTTTCCATTTTCCACCCACGGGTGCCACAGACTAAAGGCACTAACCGCTAGCCTCGCACTAAGTCTTTATTCCTTTATTTTGAGTTTACTAACACGCCCCAATCTTTTCTGTTAAAAACAATGCAAAATTCTTAACCTTTACCTTCGCTTAATGAATTACGCAATTTAACTAGCGCAACACTGACACTGTCAGCAACATTATCTCCTTTCAAAGACCTTTTTTATCAACATTTATAATCATAAAATTCCCAGGAAATCTGACAAATCTGTTATGAATCACAATAGTTCTGAGTGCCACTAACAATTACTTCCGCTTTACTTGATTTAATGCTATAGCCATCTTGACAAATCTCCTCCAGATTCTCGATAAAACCTGTCACTATTCAGAATTTTCAATTATTTGGAGTTTTGCCGGCCATGTGCTAACAAAAGTGTTCACAAACCCCTGAAATCAATGTTAGAAAAATACCCACAAAGCCCGTCAGAACAGTGAATCCGGGGCCTTGCTTACATTCACTAGCAAAGTGCCGGCAAACCCCGAGAAACACTGTTAGAGCAATGAATTCGGGATTTGCGGCCATTTAATTAGAAATGTTTGTGTCATCGCAGAACTGGCACTGTCATCAACATTATCTCCAATGAATTAACTTTATCAACATTTATAATAAGAAAATTCCAACAAATCTTGACAAACGAATCACAATCGTTCTTAGTTACTAATAATTGCTTCCCTTTACTTGATTTAACTAACGCCCTCCTAACAAATCTCTACGAATCCCATAAATCTCAATAGAGCCTGTTACGAGCCATAATTTTCATTTATTGAACATAACCAACAGGTCTCCAAAAATCTGTCAGGAAACCATGATAGAACCCTTCATCAATCCGTAATTTCTCTGATTAGTTATTTTGTTATTATTATTATTATTCTTGATCTTATTACCCACAGAAGATTTGAGTAGCTTTGGGTGCACCCTTCTATTGTTCCCTTTATTATTAACTTATTATTAACTTTACCAACATTGATAAAAATTGTTATTTATTGTTCAACCCGGGATGTGGGTGCAATAGAATATTATGTAAGCCACAGCCTCAAATGTTCCTTTTATTGGCCCACCCACGGGTGCCACAGACTATAGGCACTAGCCGCCAGCCTCGCACTCAAGTCTTTATTCCACAAATTGGTTCTATTTTTTTATCTTTGAAATCTATACTTGAGCTGCTAACGCAGCCCAATAAAAGCCCTGAAATCCAAACCTGAGCCTAAGCCTAAGCCATTTAAGACGGCCTGCTGCAGTAACAATACTGAGAACTTTAGGCTAAGGCTTTTGGTTGGGTAAAAACCCAACCAATAAAACAGTTATTTGGGTTTGCTCCCAACCCGTTCCAATTTCCGACCCGATAAAAGTACAGAAATCATAGGGCTGGAAATGTCCCAACCTTCAACAACCGCTTTGATGCAATAAAAGCACAGAAATCATAGGGCTGGAAATGCCCCAACTGCAACAACCGCTTTGATGCAATAAAAGCACAGAAATCAAATTGCAAGTGATCCCCTCTAGCCCAAACCCAAATAGCCGCCTTTGGTGAGGGGGTCGGAGCAATTGTCTGCCCTTGAAATAAAAAATATCCACAGCCTTTCGCAATAGATCGATCATGGAGTGGATGATAGTAACAAATCTAATATTAATCGCAAAATGTGATATTCCATCCCATCGATCAACTTGAGTGCTAGAAGAGTGGATACTTCAAGTAAGTATTGAACCCGACAATCATCATCGACAATCATCATATAGTGGATCGTAGTAACTGACTTTAAAGAGAACCTTGAGTAACCAAGAATATCAAACGGATTTCCAACTTCTACTTTAGCTGGAATAGCTAATACTAAATTCACATTTAATATTAAACGTAAAAAGTAACTTTCAACTCCATTGATTAACATGGAATGCCAGACGAGCGTTTACCTGAAGTAAGTATTGAACCCGAAGATCATGGTCACAAAGCGTAAGGAGGAGTTTTGAAAATCACCGAAAGAGTCTAGGTATTAAAGCCTTATGTGGGGAGAAAGCCATAATCAGGAATGGCCACCCTTCATTAATAAACTGAGAGTCGGCCCGAAATCACATAGTACAAAATGACAGACTTTCAGTCGTCTGGGATATCTTTAGATTCAGACTGATAATCGACACCAACTCACCATGCTTTTGAAGAGTGAGTGTGTTGTATGTCCAAAAATAGTTGCATAGAAAAAGTTTAGATTGAGGGTCGACCCGAATTTCGAAGATACATGTTGAAAATGACCACGGTTAGACCAGGCTTAGGCTTTCTAAATGCTTCAAAATGTCAAAATAGAACTTTTTCCAAAGCCAGCAAAAAATCCCAGCGAATGAAACTCCACGGCCTGTTTGAAACGTAGCATCAGTCATAGTAGTTGAAAATCCCAAAATTGAAAAGTCTCACAAAGTAATTTCCAACTATATTGATTAAATCAAATGCAAGTAGAGCTGCCGTTGAGCTGGGTCCTAAACCAATGGAGAAATGTGGGTTACTTCAAGTAAGTAATAACCTTGTAATAATGGTCACAAAGCGTAAGCGATTGTTTAGAAAATCGTAAAAAGAGCGTAAGTACTAAGCATTGAACAAACATTAATTGAAGGACCCAAAAAAGGCGGCTATTTGGGTTTGGGCTAGAGGGGGATCCTTGCAATTTGATTTCTGTGCTTTTATTGCATCAAAGCGGTTGTTGCAGTTGGGGCATTTCAGCCCTATGATTTCTGTGCTTTTATTGCATCAAAGCGGTTGTTGAAGGTGGGACATTTCAGCCCTATGATTTCTGTACTTTTATCGGGTCGGAAATTGGAACGGGTTGGGAGCAAACCCAAATAACTGTTTTATTGGTTGGGTTTTACCCAACCAAAAGCCTTAGCCTAAAGTTCTCAGTATTGTTACTGCAGCAGGCCGTCTTAAATGGCTTAGGCTTAGTTAGGCTTAGGCTTAGGCTTAGGCTTAGGCTTAGGCTTTGGCTTAGGCTTAGGCTTAGGCTTAGGCTCAAGAGCACAGACACAGGCTTAGGCACAGGCACAGGCTCAGGCTTAGGCTTGGACTTAGTGCGTAGGCTAGCGCTAGCGCCTAGCACTAAGTCTATTTGGGTTTGGGCTGAACCCCCATTTCTGGATCTTAGCCAGTTCTCGGAGCTAAGGGACACCCGTTTGGTGGTGTGCATGCGCCCCCCATCGAAGCATCTTGACAAAATTTCAGGTCATTCTCGTGTCTGGAAGTTGAGATATAGAAAGTGGTTTTTACGTTAGGCTTAGGCTTAGGCTTAGGCTTAGCTCAGGCTTAGGCTTAGGCTCAGGCACAGACACAGGCTTAGGCACAGGCTCAGGCACAGGCACAGGCACAGGCTCCTTGTCGCCTTGTTTTCTCCAATTGATGCTCTGAAATTGTTTGAGGGGATTACTCTAAATATTTCGGCAAAAATATTTTCTCCTGAACAATCTTTGCAACGTGTGGACGGGCGTGAATCTTGAATGAACTTTATGTTTGAAGGATCAAGGCCTTTTGTAACAATACATTGTTCACTGGTTCCAGTTGTTGTGCATACGTTTCATTCATGATTGTATTTCCGGGTTTAAGCCGCTCAAAATAAACAATGCCTTGGGAATTCCACCAGACAGTAAGCATTACTTTCTTGCCATGGAAGTCGGGTTTTGGTGTTGGTGTTGGCTCTTCACCAGGTTCTAGCTATTGCCGTTTTCGTGTAGTATTATCATATTGAATTCATTTTTCATCGCAAGTAAGGATTTCATCGTAAAACCTAGTATTTTTTATCAAACGAACATCAAAAATCAAACGAACAAATCCCCAGTGACACGAGTAGCTTTATTGGCATCGCTCAGGCACAGGCTCAGGCACAGGCTCAGGCACAGGCTCAGGCACAGGCTCAAGCACAGGCTCAGGCTCAGGCCCAGACACAGGCTTAGGCACAGGCTTAGGCACAGGCTCAGGCACAGGCTCAGGCTCAGGCACAGGCTCAGGCACAGGCTCAGGCTCAGGCACAGGCTCAAGCACAGGCTCAGGCTCAGGCCCAGACACAGGCTTAGGCACAGGCTTAGGCACAGGCTCAGGCACAGGCTCAGGCTCAGGCACAGGCTCAGGCACAGGCTCAGGCTCAGGCACAGGCTCAAGCACAGGCTCAGGCTCAGGCCCAGACACAGGCTTAGGCACAGGCTTAGGCACAGGCTCAGGCACAGGCTCAGGCACAGGCAGACAGGCACAGGCTCCCTTGTCGCCTTGTTTTCTCCAATTGATGCTCTGCAATTGTTTGAGGGATTACTCTAAATATTTCGGCAAGTTCACGTGTAGTTTGTCGAAGATTAATTTCGATCGCCTGCTTCAGGATTATCGATCGCTTGCATTGGATTATCGATTGTAGGAGGCCGTCGTTGGTTGTCCTCATCTTCCAAAGATTCATTTCCTTCCTCGTTGAAACCAAATCGTTGAAACCATCGTCGACACTGACTTTCCGGAAATAGCATCTTCCCCAAATACTTTGCAGAAATCTCAATTTCCTCCCAAAATCTCTAATTTCTTCCCAAAATCTCTAATTTCCTCCCAAAATCTCTAATTTTTTAGCCAAAAATTCATCATACAGTACTCAGGAGCTATGCTTTTGAAAGTTTACAGAAAAATCCCCAAAAATTACCGTAAATACTGTAATTGGACCCCACCCTCTAATAGTACCCCTCTAATAGTACCCCACCCTAGAGGGGGAGGGAAAAAATAATACCCCACCCCTCTAATAGTACCCCACCCCACCTAACGCGTAATTACAAACAACGCTTTTAAAGCGGAAAATTTTCATGTATTTTCAGAAATCGTTTGTATTTTTAATTTTATCCCATAAATTTGTTGTTTTTAAATTTGGGCTGGCTACTTTGCGCCAAATTTTTTGCACAGCTTGCCATAACTTTCTTCTAAGTGGGCCAAGCTTTACGATTGTAGATCTCAACAAGTGCAACAAAGTAACACCAAAATCATAAAGATTGGCCCACTTAGAAGACTTGAACCACTTAGAAGACTTGAACCACTTAGAAGCCACTTGAACTCGGAGGGGATTGATATCGGTTTGGCTGAATGGATCGTCGAGCCGAGAAGAAACGAGTGACACGCCGGATTATCTGGAATGAAGCGGCTAATCGATTCGAAAAAGCTGAAATTTCTTTCAAAAGAAGCCATGGCTGGATGGAGTCGTTCTTGAGGCGCCACCAACTTTCTTTGAGGGCACCAACAACAACTTGTCAAAAGCTGCCGAGCGAATTTGAGAAGGCCATCGTCAAGCACATTTTGAGGCTGAACAAGACAATCGAAGAAGGCGATTACAAGCACATTGTTGATTGCGATGAGACGGCGGTTTGGCTGGATGCTTCGACGGGCAAGTGCATCCAAGCGGTTGGAGCCAACGAAGTTGGTGTTCTCACCCGCGGCTACGACAAGATGAATATATCCGTGATGTTCACTGCTCGTTCTGATGGGAAAAAGTTGCGCCCTTTTGTCGTGGTGCCTCGGAAGACGATGAACAAAAAATCGAGACAAAGTTCCAATCGAAGTTATTGCTCTGTTCGAAAGCGAAGAAAAGCAAGTACATCGATAACGAGATCACGGCGAAATATTTGCAACGCTCTTTCGGTGGACTGGTCTTTAATCTATTGTACTTACAGGCGATGAGAAATGCTCGGACAGAGGCAGAAATCGAGGACCTCTTGGAACCGCTTGCATCAACGCGACTTCAAGGACATCGAGGAATTGATGAGCAAGAAAATGATGAATTCATTGATTCAGATGTTTCTATTGATTTAGCTTGTTAGTTGGTTTTGTTTCGTTTTGCTGTGAAATTTTCAAATGGTTAAAACCAATAAAAACTAAAGTACAAGTTGGCTTTTGAACAAATTATTTAAATGTATCCTGATTTGGTAACTTGCATAGTGGTGTAAAATAGTAACCCACCCTCTAATAGTGCCCCACCCTCTAATAGTACCCCACCCTAGAGGGGAGGGAAAAATAGTACCCCATGGGGTCCAATTACAGTATTTACGGTACCTGAAAATATCACAAGAACGCTCAAAAACTGATCAAAAACGCTCAAAAACTGATCAAAGACGCACAAAAACCACTTTTTCACATTTCCCTAGTCTCTGAATTCTCTTAAAACCAAAAGAAGCCTCTATATATCTCAAAAATCTTCAATATCACCAATAAAAACCTTCGCAAACCAAAAAACAAAACTTTTTACTCAAAAAAAAACGCGAAAATGATCTCGGGCGGGATCGAACCGCCGACCTTCTGTGTGTTAGACAGATGTGATAACCACTACACCACGAGACCGATGAGGGAGGGCGGCGGGAAAGGGGTTTCGTGGGCATGACCTTCAAAGAAGGAGAAAGATTGGCACTTTGAAGAGAAGTTAGAGAAAAAAAGGCTTATTTTGAAGAAATTCGAGAAAATCTTGGATTGGCGCTTTAAAATGTGGTAAAACTACCGTACCCCTCCTAAAAAAGACAAGGCGAAATTTCATTTTTTTCATTTTTTTTCATTTTTTTCATTCTTCTTCATCTTATTTTATTTTTTTTGCGTTTTTCTGATGTAATCGCGTTTGTTTTTGCAGGAAACAAAGAGGATAAAGCTAATTTACGTTTTTATTGGAACCATATTGGGGCGTGGGACAAATGCGACCTTTTTTTTGCGCACCTGGACATTTGCGCACCTTTTTTTTGCTGGAAAAGGCCTTAGGAAAGGTCGTAGAGCTTCGAAAATATTTCCATATAAGGGAATCGTATGCGTAGATTCCGAATTTCGACAAATCAGACCTCGCTGACAAGTCAAATTTGGGCTAAAAGGCAAAAACTACGCAACTTAACGCTTTTCCCCAGCTTTTGCCTTTTAACCCAAATTTGACGTGTCAGCGAGGTCTGATTTGTCGAAATTCGGAATCTACGCATACGATTCCCTTATATGGAAATATTTTCGAAGCTCTACGACCTTTCCTTTTCCAGCAAAAAAAAGGTCGCATTTTTCCCACCCCCATATTGGAACCATATTGGAATCGTATCCGAACCATATTGGAACCATATTGGAATAGAAAATCTTGGATTGACGCTTTAAAGTGTGGTAAAACTACCGTACCCCTCCTAGAAAAGACAAGGCGAAATTCCATTTTTTTTCATTCTTGTTCATTTCATTTTTTTTCATTCTTCTTCATTTTATTTTATTTTTTTGCGTTTTTCTGATGTAATCGCGTTTGTTTTTGCAGGAAACAAAGAGGATAAAGCTAATTTACGCTTTTAACAGCATTTTCTATGGCGGAAGCTTTGTTTGTAGGGTTTTTTAGACCCACTTGCTTCCTTTTAGATCTGCTCTACGAACTTGATGCCAACAAATGTTAAGTTAAGTGGTTTTTATCAGTTTCTATTTTCTTGTTTTTAGTTTTTAGACCACTTGCCTCCTTTTAGGTCTGCTCTACGAACTTGATGCCAACTAATGTTAAGTTAAGTGGTTTTTATCAGTTTCTATGGCGGGTTTTTGTTTTTAGTTTTTGAGACCACTTGCCTCCTTTTAGGTCTGCTCTACGAACTTGATGCCAACTAATGTTAAGTTAAGTGATTTTTATCATTCCGTATTAAGTTAAGTGGTTCTTTTCCAATATCGGGGAGCGGAAGGATTATCGGGGAGCGAAAGGAAAATCGGGGGAGCAAATTTTGGCACGCTACATATGTCCTATATTATACAAACTACCGCCAAAAATCCGCGAATTACCCGTTATTCTCACAACCTTTATATTAGATTTATATTAGCGAAATAGATCTTTTCCCTTTGAGCGGACTTTCATCGATTCGCCACAATTGCAAATCCACGACTGGATGACTCCTTTGGTGACGAAATAATCGATTGCTGTCGATTCCTTGAACCACAAATATCGGAGAAGGCGCAACGTCGTTAAAGTTTGAAAAAAACGTTGCAGTTAAAGTATAGTCCCGGAAATGCATTTTCGAGGGGCAAAATTTGCTCCCCGATTTTCCTTTCGCTCCCCCGATAATCGGACCGCTCCCCCGATATTGGAAAAGTACCAGTTAAGTGGTTTTTATCATTTTCTATGGCGGAAGCTTTGTTTGTAGAGTTTTTTTTGAGACCCACTTGCTTCCTGATGATCTGCTTCACAAACTTGATGCCAACAAATGTTAAGTTAAGTGGTTTTTATCATTTTCTATGGCGGAGGCTTTGTTTGTAGAGTTTTTTTGAGACCCACTTGCTTCCTGATGATCTGCTCCACGAACTTGATGCCAACTAATGTTAAGTTAAGATTTTAAAGGCATTTAACTAATTAGACATTTTAAAACCATCATTCTCAATAATTTATTCAAAATTTCAGCGAAAAGTGATTTCAAAGCCGACCGGTGGCAAAAAAGCAAACAAAAAATCAAATTTTGAAAAAAAAAATCGTTTTTTAAGCAATTATCAGCTATTTTCTTTGATCAAATGATAAAATAAGCGTAAAATTTTAAAGCAACAGGGTTTTTTTTTGAAAAGAAAAAGTGAAAAAAATGCCCGTATTCTTTGCGAGGAGCGAGAAAAAGCGAAATTAATCTTGAAATCTTGAATATAGCAAAAATTTTGCAAAAAAAAAGATGAAAACCTGCTCCTTTATCACAATATTTTCTTGAATTTGATATGTTTTTTTTTTCAAATTCGATAATCCATCTATTCCTTGACGTAATTGCTCGGAAATAGCCCGACTTGTGTCCCGACTTTCCCTTGCCACCAGCCAGAATCGTCTGAAATTGGAAACCTTAATGCTTTTTTAGTTTTGTGGTTTTTTTAACGAATACGGTGAATTTTCATAAGCTTTTTAGCATTTTAAACTTTCAGCTACTTTCAGCTGAGCCTTAGCCTGAGTCTGAGCCTTGTCCTGGACCTGAGCCTTGTCCTGGAGCTGAGCCTTGTCCTGGACCCGAGCCTTGTCCTGGATCTGAGCCTTGTCCTGGACCTGAGCCTTGTCCTGGACCTGAGCCTTGTCCTGGACCTGAGCCTTGTCCTGGAGCTGAGCCTTGTCCTGGACCCGAGCCTTGTCCTGGATCTGAGCCTTGTCCTGGATCTGAGCCTTGTCCTGAGTCTGAGCCTGAGCCTGAGCCTGAGCCAGTTTAGGCGTAGGTTAGGTTTAGCTTAGGCTTACGAGGGAATGGTCTTGACTTAAAGCAGGGAATCGATCCGAAACCAAGTGGACCTTATAGAATCGGCAACGGAGATTCATAATCTGCAAAAATTAGCTGCCAACTCGACCTGGATCCCGAGATATTTAGTTCTATAAGGTTCACTTGGTTTCGGATCGATTCCCAACTTTGAGTTGAGACCATTGCCTCTAGGCTTGGCTTAGGCTTAGCTTAGGCTTAGCTTGGGTTTAGCTTGGGTTTAGCTTGGGTTTAGCTTGGGTTTAGCTTAGGCTTAGGCCGATTCTTCTGTACCTAGGGTCATCTTTTGACAAGTTAACCGACTAGTACTTCTTCGGTACTTTGTTCAGAACCGATTAGTACTTTGTTCAGAACACTTTTTTGTCTAGTCTACAATCTTATTCACTCACGCTTCTGCACGAGTTCAATCTCTTGTCCAATTTCGAAGCTCAGCTCATCTGTATCCTGTGCATCATATGCGTAAAGAGCGGTGACTGTTGGGAGAAGTTTTGGCTTTACTGGGGGACGAGGTTTGTTTGGACGAGGCGCAGGGCGAACCTGGAAATGGGAAAATTTAAATAATTGGATAATTCTATAGTTAATTAAATGATTTTATAGCTAATTAAATAATTCTATATCTAATTAAACAATTCTATATCTTTTTAAGCCTCTTTCTCATCTCATTTTTGGCTGTGAGATAGCTGTCCTGAAAGATTTTGAACGTTAAGTTAGAACGTACTGTAAGTTAGAACGTACTGTTAGAACGTACTGTTAGAACGTACTGTTAGAACGTACTGTTAGAACGTACTGTTAGAACGTACTGTTTAAAACGTACTGTAAGTTAGAACGTACTGTGAGCTAGAACGTACTGTAAGTTGGAACGTACTGTAAGTTAGAGCGTACTGTAAGCTAGAGCGTACTCTAAGCTAGAACGTACTGTTAGAACGTACTGTAAGTTAGAACGTACTGTTAGAACGTACTGTTAGAACGTACTGTTAGAGCGTACTGTAAGTTAGAACGTACTGTGAGCTAGAACGTACTGTAAGTTGGAACGTACTGTAAGTGAGAGCGTACTGTAAGCTAGAGGTACTCTAAGCAGAACGTACTGTGTTAGAACGTACTGTTAGAACGTACTGTTAGAACGTACTGTAAGCTAGAACGTACTGCAAGTTAGAACGTACTGTTAGAACGTACTGCAAGTTAGAACGTACTGTTAGAACGTACTGTAAGTTAGAACGTACTGTTAGAACGTACTGTTAGAACGTACTGTAAGTTAGAACGTACTGTTAGAACGTACTGTTAGAACGTACTGTTAGAACGTACTGTAAGCTAGAACGTACTGTAAGTTAGAACGTACTGTTAGAACGTACTGCAAGTTAGAACGTACTGTAAGTTAGAACGAACTGTTAGAACGTACTGTAAGTTAGAACGTACTGTAAGTTAGAACGTACTGTAGGTCAGAGCGTACTGTAAGTTGGCCAGTATTTAGAGACTCAAAAAGCTCTGTACGTTGAGTTCAAAGTACGCGAAAGGTTTTTTTTCCTCACCGCATTTGTCGGCTGCAATTGTTGCTGTCCAATGTTGAGCCCAGCCAATGGAGTTGCAATTCCACCAATCGATGGCCCAGTGACTCCAGATCCATTGGCATTCTTGTGCCCGCCATGAGCTGGCGCTGCTGGAGCGGTGGAGTCTAAAAGCCTCCAGTTATAGAAGTGAATTATAGAACCAGTTATAGAACTGAAAAGTGATGTACTTCGTTTCCGGGATTTCTAAGGTTTTAGGGTTGAAACTATTCTAATCTTTTAGTCAATTGTCAACTAGCTATAATAGCCTGCTTACTGTAGGGTTGCTGTAGCTCGAACAGTTGTCTAGCCTGACCCTAGACCAGGTCTAGCTTTTTGAAACAGCGCCAGCTACTGTAATCCTGTCTTACTCAACTCTAACGTCGATGTCTAAAGACGTCTAAAAACCTCTAAAAACGTATAAAAACACTTTACCAAACTATGTATGAATTAGCATTAGAGGATTAGATTTTTATGAATTACTGTAGGATTATTGTAGAACTATTGTAGCCAAATCACTAAAACTCACATCCGCTTCTTCTCGGCTCCACCTCGTACTCATTGACGCCCAGCGAGCTTGGTGGGCTGAAATGAGGATTGAGGAATCTATTGACTACAATCTATCAACTACAATCAATTGACTACAATCTATAGACTACAACCAATTGACTACTATTGACTACAATCAATTGACTATCAATTGACTAAATCTCCTTACATCTAGATTTATCATCTAAATATCTACTTATTCTGATACCCAGCCGCCATTCCCATTTGTGGCTGCGCCGGTCGACTGGGCGCTTTCTTCGTCGATCGTCTACCCTGCGTCTGACGCTGGTATCCGCCTTCAGGACGCGTCGTTCGGGGTCCTTAAATGTGAAATTTTTAAATCCCATACACTTATCCATATCTTTATCTATCTACCTAAATATCTAGTTACTTTTTTTTAAAATCGGAAAACCAGAGATCATTGAAACGTATCGAAATAGTATCCGTATTGGAACCGTATTGGATCTAAAAAGAACCCTATTGGAGCCGTATTGGAACCGTATTGGAACCGTATTGGATCTAAAAAGAACCCTATTGGAACCGTATTCGAACCGTATTGGAACCGTATTGGAACCGTATTCGAACCGTATTGGATCTAAAAAGAACCCTATTGGAACCGTATTGGAACCGTATTGGAACCGATTCGAACCATATTGGACAAAAAGAACCCTATTGGAACCGTATTGGAACCGTATTCGAACCGTATTCGAACCGTATTCGAACCGTATTGGATCTAAAAAGAACCCTATTGGAACCGTATTGGAACCGTATTGGAACCGTATTCGAACCGTATTGGATCTAAAAAGAACCCTATTGGAACCGTATTGGAACCGTATTGGAACCGTATTCGAACCGTATTGGATCTAAAAAGAACCCTATTGGAACCGTATTGGAACCGTATTGGAACCGTATTCGAACCATATTGGATCTAAAAAGAACCCTATTGGAACCGTATTGGAACCGTATTCGAACCGTATTGGATCTAAAAAGAACCCTATTGGAACCGTATTGGAACCGTATTCGAACCGTATTCGAACCATATTGGATCTAAAAAGAACCCTATTGGAACCGTATTGGAACCGTATTCGAACCGTATTGGATCTAAAAAGAACCCTATTGGAACCGTATTGGAACCGTATTCGAACCGTATTCGAACCATATTGGATCTAAAAAGAACCCTATTGGAACCGTATTGGAACCGTATTGGAACCGTATTGGAACCGTATTGGAACCGTATTCGAACCGTATTGGATCTAAAAAGAACCCTATTGGAACCGTATTGGAACCGTATTGGAACCGTATTGGAACCGTATTCGAACCGTATTCGAACCGTATTCGAACCGTATTCGAACCGTATTCGAACCGTATTGGATCTAAAAAGAACCCTATTGGAACCGTATTGGAACCGTATTGGATCTAAAAAGAACCGTATTGCAACCGTACTGGAACCGTATTGGATCGAAACGTTTCAATGAGTAGAATTCTGGCAAGCTAAACGACTGCTGAACGATCTCTAGATCTCTAGATCTCTAGATATTTCTCTTATTTCTGTCCCACTTGTCGTATTTGGCTCTCCCGGTCCAACCATCACCGTCAACGTTTTCCCATTATGTGTCAAGAGCGCTTTCGCTGATCCATTTGGATTACACGAGAAATTCACGATTCGATGTCCGCCACCAAAACGGGTTTTCTGAAAAAAATTGATTAAGAAACTCTAGAAGGGTTTAAAGCTATAGTAATCAAATGTTTTATTGGATCAGCAATTTAGGCATCAGGACCAGGATCAGCAATTTAATCTTACTGCCTTGGATACTGAATAGCTTTGAACAGAGCCAAAATCAGACTCTCTAGAGTAGGAGTCACTGATTAAAGGTTTCACCTGGTTTCTGGCTGACTGAGGAACTGGCTAGCTTCTGGCTGACTCAAGAACTGGCCAAGATCAAGCCAAGATCAAGCCAAGATCGCAGAGCCGATCGCAAGATCAGCCAAGATCAAGCCAAGATCAAGCCAAGATCAAGCTAAGCCTGGCTATAGTCATCGTACTTACTAATTAAAATATTGTTCATGTGTATTTGAGCTTTTTCTAGGTTCAGTTGGGGAATCGAATGATTTGTAGGCGAGGCCCAAAGCCGGATCCTCGTCATCTAGTTACGAATCGATTCAAGCCTAACCAATTGTCAAAAGTTCGACCTATTCTACTGAGTAAGGCTAAGCCAAAGCCAATCTGGATATCACACTAGAGTTTTTAGAGTTCGGGTTTTCAATTTTCACTAAAATATTTGTACTCGATGTGCACTGCTGGGAGTTCGTGCTTATTTCAAAAAATTGGCAAGATCCATTTGATTCAAATGGCGTTTTTTCTCTTATCTGGATATCACACTAGAGTTTTTAGAATTCGGGTTTTCGATTTTCATCAAAACATTTGTACTCGATGAGTACAGCTAAGAGTTTGCGATGATTCCGAAAAATTAACAAGAGGAATTTTCTTTGAAATGCGTTTTTTCTTTGGTCTGGATGTCACACTAGAATTGCCACGATTCGGATTTTCGATTTTCATCAAAACACTTGTACTCGATGACTACAGCTAAGAGTTTGCGATGATTCCGAAAAATTGACAAGAGCAATTTTCTTTCAATTGCGTTTTTTCTCTTATCTGGATATCACATAGATTATTCGATTTTCATTTTCATCAAAACATTTTATGTGATATGTTGGATTGATTTTTCTTTGAATGTTTTTCTCTTATCTGGATATCACACTAGAGTTTTTAGAATTCGGGTTTTCA
Organism: Mesorhabditis belari; assembly: GCA_958450365.1. NCBI lineage: Eukaryota > Metazoa > Nematoda > Chromadorea > Rhabditida > Rhabditidae > Mesorhabditis > Mesorhabditis belari. The sequence continues at coordinate 18,150 of CAUEEP010000097.1, forward strand.
ATTTTCATCAAAACATTTGTACTCGATGAGTACAGCAAAGAGTTTGCGATGATTCCGAAAAATTGACAAGAGCTCTTTTATTTTCATTGCGTTTTTTCTCTTATCTGGATATCACTCTAGAATCTTTAGGATTCAGCTTTTCGATTTTCACCAAAACAGATTTGTACCCACCTTCAGCGTTATCGTGTGCGCCGTCTTGAACTCTAGCGCCAGCGTTCCGCCGTTCGTTTTCTCTTTGTACTTTTTGCTGAAAGTTTTTGCTGAAAGAACAGTAAAAGAAAATGCCTTTTACCTCAACGTTGTCAAGAATTCGGTTTTAAATGGCGTTTCGAGGAGTGACGTGTAATCTTCTCTCACGTAAAGGATCACAAAATCGTCTTGATATGGAGAAAGGCCGATTGACTGGATTCGATCGAGGGGGATTTGTCTGAAGGTCTTGCATAAGCTATGGATGCCGTAGATCTACAGGAATCTACAGTAATCCTCTCTACAGTAATCCAGAGTTATCTACTATATATAAAAGTGTCTGTCCGTCTGTCCGTCTGTACGGTCGAATTTTCGGCTTCCCGTGGATCGATTTCTATATTTTTTACTTTGTTAGGCTTAGAATTCTACCTATTTGTGTTTCATATTTCATTTCTCTAAAAAACAAAGGTCATGACACAGTCGGGAGTCGAACCCGACAGATCTTCGCCTCATCTGTGAGCTTTAGACAAGCGCGCTACCGACTGCGCCAGGGAAGCAACGGCGACCGACTAGAAAAACCCGATGTTAAGCGACCAACGAAGCTTTTTTAGCCACGGATTTTAGCCAAGTTTAGCCATAGATCATTGATAAGACCCTTTTTTTCCTCCTCAACAAGCGGTCTCGTGGTGTAGTGGTTATCACATCTGTCTAACACACAGAAGGTCGGCGGTTCGATCCCGCCCGAGATCATTTTCCCATTTTTTTGCAACAATAGATTTTTAAAAATATAGAAGCTGTTGGAGATTGTCAGGATTGTTTCAAAAGTAATTTCACTGGTCCAGAGCTGGTCCAGAGCTAGCTCAAAGCTTCGATCCGGCCCGAGATCATTTTCCCATTTTTTTTTGGTTTTTTAAACGTTCGGGAAGTGTTTTTATTGCAGATTTTAGCTTTTGCATTGTTTTTAGTCAAATCAGAGACTGGGGAAAGCAGTTTTTGAAAGCAAAAAAAGCAAAAAAAGCGGTTTTTGTCCTTTCTTGTGCGACTCTCAAGTAACTTTTGCGGGGATTTTTGTGTAAACTTTCAAAAGCATAGCCGCTGAGTAGTATGGGATCAATTTTTCAGGTATTTAGCTAACGCTTCGCCATGCTCTGCTACTTAAATGCGTCTTTTGTTGATATGAAATGTGCTTTTAAATTTGGATTTTGCTGTCATGCAAATTTTGGAATAGTTTACATGGTTTAATGCGTTTATAAGATGTGATTTGGGATTATAGGGAAATTGGCGAGTGCTAGAATTTGTGGATATCGTTTTTTGGGGGCTTAAGAGCTTAGGGGTTAGCGTTTTTCACTAGAACTTTTGCGAGAAATAGGAAAACAAGGCTAGAACAAGACGTAGTTCGGTAGACGTTTTGCAGAAGTTCTGTAGAAGCCCTGTAGTTCTGTAGAAGCTCTGTAGAAGCTCTGTAGTTCTGCAGAGGTTCTGTAGAAGCTCTGTAGTTCTGCAGAAGTTCCGCAGAAGCTCTGTAGTTCTGTAGAAGCTCTGTAGTTCTGCAGAAGCTCCGTAGAACCCCAGCTTAGTTTTTGCGCTCTGCTTCAACTGTTTTTATCGTATAAATCTTGTTATGCAAATTTTTCAAATGCAAAATCGAAAATGATCTCGGGCGGGATCGAACCGCCGACCTTCTGTGTGTTAGACAGATGTGATAACCACTACACCACGAGACCGCCTGGTGGGGGAGGAAAAAAAGGGGCTTATCAATTTTCTGTGGCTGAAGCTTCGTTGGTCGCAGGTGGCTTTTTCGATCATGAATAGTCAAATCACAAATCAAGCAGCTGCGTCAATGTGACCGCTTGGCCTAGTGGTTAGTGTGCTTGGCTTCAGCTCTATGCCTCGCGGGTTCGAACCCGGTTGCAGACATTTCTTTGCTTTTTGTGTTTACGGATGTAGAAACTTTAACTAAACAATTTTAGGGGACTTTTTGGAAAATATATAATGCAAAATGAGTTGTTTATTTGAGAATTTGATAAGAGTTTGGCAATTTGATAATTTGACAATTTAACGCAAAATTGGAGCTGAATATCTTGGGGAATTTCGACAGTTGATCTAGATATTCGGAATTCTTTTCTGACAAATTAAAGCTTCAAAGCAATCCAAAACAAGTAAAGATTAATCTAAAATTGAAAAAAAAAAAACTCCAAAAGCTTTGCAGGCTAGAGATAATTTCCAATAATCAACTCTAGGATTTGTATTCGCTGCTCAGAACTTCGGCTCTTTGACCATGCTACTCACTGGCACTCACTTTGACCATGCTACTCACTGGCACTCACTCAGATCGATTGAACTCAAAATGGGCAATTTGTGCTTCACTCATTCTCATTATTCTATCCCTAAACGATCTAGAGTATCGGAATTCGCGTAAAAAACTGCAGTAAAACGGGATCTAAGCTCAAAAGCATCCCTAGTAAGTGACAAATCAGATAACTTTCATTCTGTAACAAAAAGATAACAAAGAGTTGATTTACAGAGCGCTAAAACGTAGAAAACATCATTTTTGAGCTTTCTGAGCTTTTTTGAGCTTTCTGAGCTTTTTGAGCCGTTTAAAACAGCATCCTTAGTGGCTAAAAAGGGCTAAAAGTGGCTAAAAACATCCTAAGATCTTCATTCTTTAACAAAAAGATGTTAAAGTTGCTTTTTTATAAAGTTCACCTCTTCAACACCTCGACCAGTTGCCCCTTTTGCGGTCCTTTTGCCACTTTTTCACGTCCAATCAAATTCAGATGTTTTGCTGTGATGATCATGTCCAATTTTGATATCTAAATCATTCTTGATATCTAAATCATTCTTGATATCTAAATCATTGCCCAATTTTGATATCTAAATATCTATCTAAATATTTATCTAAATAAAGAAAAAGATATCTAAATATATGAAAAATCTATAGCTAGAACAAATCAAAACTCGTCCGCCGCCGGGACTCGAACCCACGACCTTTCGCTTGCCATGCAACAGTGCTAACCATTACACTACAATGCAGTTGATTCCCTTACTCCAGAGGGAGTTAGGTTCCAGTTTTCGAAAAAAATGGAAAAATGGAAGTGGAAAAACGACGCCGCCGGTTATGGGGCCCTTTTTAATTCCTGAGAAAAAGGGCCGGGTGGTGTAGTGGATAGTGTGCTCACCCTCCGCTCTGCCCCACCCTGGTTCGAATCTTGCCACTGCCGCAAAATCTTTTTGTTTTCTTTTTAAAGCACTAGAATCGATTTCTAGGTGTTTATGTTTATGTTTAAAGCGTTTAAACAGTAAGAAGGGCTCCTGGAGATGGCTGAAAACAACTTTCCGTGGCAAACAACAACAAAAACTCGAGACCATCTTCCCTCCGACTCTTTTGAGCAATAACTTTCTTCTAAATGGGCCAATCTCTCTGATTTTTGTGTCATTTTGTAGATCTCAACAAGTGCAACAAAATAACACCAAAAGAAGCCAAAGAAAGTTGCCCCTGGCCTTGCCTGGCTTACAGGCCTCTAGGGCCAACCTAGTCTAGCTTTGCCTGGTTGACAAGCCTCTAGGGCCTACCTAGTCTAGCCTGGTGTGACTTACAGGCCTCTAGGGCCAACCTAGTCTAGCCTGGCGTGACTTACAGGCCTCTAGGGCCTACCTAGTCTAGCCTTGCCTGGTTGACAAGCCTCTAGGGCCTACCTAGTCTAGCCTGGTGTGACTTACAGGCCTCTAGGGCCAACCTAGTCTAGCCTGGCGTGACTTACAGGCCTCTAGGGCCTACCTAGTCTAGCCTGGTGTGACTTACAGGCCTCTAGGGCCTACCTAGTCTAGCCTGGCGTGACTTACAGGCCTCTAGGGCCTACCTAGTCTAGCCTTGCCTGGTTGACAAGCCTCTAGGGCCAACCTAGTCTAGCCTTGCCTGGCTGACAAGCCTCTAGGGCCAACCTTTTGTTTATAAACAGTAAGAAGAGCTCCTAGAATAGGCTGAAATGGCTGAAATCACTGAAATCACTTTTTTCTTTTTCAACTAGATCAAAAACTCGTGCTGGGACTCGAACCCACGACCTTTCGCTTGTCAGACAACTGTGCTAACCATTACACCACAATGCATTTGATTCCCCTAGTTTAGAGTTAACTATACCTAGCTTTTAAAAAAGGCTAAACACCTTAAAACGTCGATCGTATTTGTTGCACGTTGTGGCGAAATCGATCCGTTCGCGTTTCCCGACAAGAACCTGAACGATTTGAAGATTTGGAGATTAATTTCCATCTTAATCTCCATCTAATCAATAAATAGCTAATGCAAATTACTTGTAGAGCTGGATGATGTTCGATTCCAATGTAATCCCCAACGAAATTTCGATTCAATGAGAAACGACGACGCTCCTTTTTCCCGTACAATAAATCGCTGGCTTGCTCCTGGAAAAGATTAGAGATTTAAGTATTTCGTTCTCTTCTATTACCTAGTAGACAGCTATCTAGATACCGTAGCTAGTATCCTACCGTAGCTAGTATCCTACCGTAGCTAGTATTGTACCGTAGCTAGTATCATACCGTAGCTAGTATTGTACTGTAGCTAGTATTGTACTGTAGCTAGTATCATACCGTAGCTAGTATTGTACTGTAGCTAGTATTGTACTGTAGCTAGTATCATACCGTAGCTAGTATTGTACTGTAGCTAGTATTGTACTGTAGCTAGTATCATACCGTAGCTAGTATTGTACCGTAGCTAGTATTGTGCCGTAGCTAGTATTGTACCGTAGCTAGTATTGTACTGTAGCTAGTATCATACCGTAGCTAGTATCCTACCGTAGCTAGTATCATACCGTAGCTAGTATCATACCGTAGCTAGTATTGTACCGTAGCTAGTATTGTGCCGTAGCTAGTATTGTACCGTAGCTAGTATTGTACTGTAGCTAGTATCATACCGTAGCTAGTATCCTACCGTAGCTAGTATCATACCGTAGCTAGTATTGTACTGTAGCTAGTATCATACCGTAGCTAGTATTGTACCGTAGCTAGTATTGTGCCGTAGCTAGTATTGTACCGTAGCTAGTATTGTACTGTAGCTAGTATCATACCGTAGCTAGTATCATACCGTAGCTAGTATTGTACCGTAGCTAGTATTGTACTGTAGCTAGTATCATACCGTAGCTAGTATCCTACCGTAGCTAGTATCATACCGTAGCTAGTATTGTACTGTAGCTAGTATCATACCGTAGCTAGTATTGTACTGTAGCTAGTATTGTACTGTAGCTAGTATCATACCGTAGCTAGTATTGTACTGTAGCTAGTATTGTACCGTAGCTAGTATTGTACTGTAGCTAGTATCATACCGTAGCTAGTATCCTACCGTAGCTAGTATCATACCGTAGCTAGTATTGTACTGTAGCTAGTATCATACCGTAGCTAGTATTGTACCGTAGCTAGTATTGTGCCGTAGCTAGTATTGTACCGTAGCTAGTATTGTACTGTAGCTAGTATCATACCGTAGCTAGTATCATACCGTAGCTAGTATTGTACCGTAGCTAGTATTGTACTGTAGCTAGTATTGTACTGTAGCTAGTATTGTACCGTAGCGATAAAACAACCCAGCAACAAAAGAGTTTATTAATTTAAAAGAAAGAGAAAACTTTGGCAGCACGGGGAATCGAACCCGGATCTTGTAGGCTGTAGGCGAGAGCCCTCCCGACTGCACCATGACCACATAGCTAGAAGCCAGAAAAACTCGCTGTTAACCCTTGCTTTTAGGCCTCACTGTTATAAAACGGTAGTCCATTCCCTTCCCCAACCTCAAAACCCCTTTTTCCGATCGCCCTCCCACAGCCGCATTAGCTCAGTTGGTAGAGCGTCAGACTTTTAAACGGAAGGGTATCTGAATGTCAGGGGTTCGAGCCCCCTATGCGGCTAATCATTTTTAAAATTTCTTTTTTTTTTAGGGAATGCTTTGCTGGGGGTTTTTAAAGGGTTTTCTAATAGAATCTTGTGAATTCAGTGCACTAGGAAGGATGCGTTTACGAGTACGAAATTATTTTCTGGGGTTCTTGACGGGTTTTCGAGAAGATTTTTTTGGTTTTAGCTCGTTTTAATGGATGGAATTGGTTTCTAGCAGTTTTTGGGTGAAAATTGGCTCTCTGATAGAGCCTTGGCTCTCTAATAGAGACAAGAATTCTATCCGACAATATGAGGCCGGAGAGAGCCAGACTGCTGCTATGCACAACGATCCAAGGGTAACGTTAAAAGCGATTTTCTAAAAATCTGATCAATCCAAATTCTTACATGATATCCAACTAAGATAATCCCAAAGTTTCCTTAAAATCCGTCTACTCAAAAAGAAGTTAATAGGGCGAACAGGTTCCAGGCAATTCCTCCCCCAACAACCAAAAACAGACCAATCCAAATTCTTACATGATATCCAACTAAGACAATCCCAAAGTTTCATCAAAATCCGTCTACTCAAAAAGAAGTTAATAGGGCGAACAGGTTCCAGGCAATTCTGCTAATCACTTTTTAAACGGAAAGCAATCTGAATGTCCGGGGTTCGAGCCCCCTATGCGGTTAATTGCTTTTGAATTTTTCTTTTCTTGGGAATTCTTTGCTGGGGGGGGGTTTCTTAAAGGGTTTTCTTGTAGGAAAAAGAATAATCTTTCGGATGCATTCTCTTAGAAAATCCCAAAATCCACCTTCATCTTGACATGATGTCTCCTAGCATTGTGTCTTCTCCACGCTTTCTGGATTTTCCTTGCGAAACCATCGTATTTCCTCTCGCGTACCTCCTCCAGCAAGAATAGCTGTAAAGTTTCGGTTTGAAATGCTAATTTGAGGGATTTGAGGGCTTGATTTGAGCGATTTAAATGCTAATTTTCGGCTTTAAATGCTAATTTGAGGGCATTAAATGCTAATTTGAGGGCCCTGAAGGCTATTTGAGGGCCTTAAATGCTAATTTGAGGGCCTTGAAGGCTATTTGATGGCCCTGAAGGCTATTTGAGGGCCTTAAATGCTAATTTGAGGGCCTTGAAGGATATTTGAGGGCCCTGAAGGATATTTGAGGGCCTTAAATGCTAATTTGAGGGCCTTGAAGGATATTTGAGGGCCCTGAAGGATATTTGAGGGCCCTGAAGGCTATTTGAGGGCCCTGAAGGCTATTTGATGGCCCTGAAGGCTATTTGAGGGCCCTGAAGGCTATTTGAGGGCCCTGAAGGCTATTTGAGGGCCCTGAAGGCTATTTGAGGGGCCCTGAAGGCTATTTGAGGGCCCTGAAGGCTATTTGAGGGCCCTGAAGGCTATTTGAGGGCCCTGAAGGCTATTTGAGGGCCCTGAAGGCTATTTGAGGGCCCTGAAGGCTATTTGAGGGCCCTGAAGGCTATTTGAGGGCCCTGAAGGCTATTTGAGGGCCCTGAAGGCTATTTGAGGGCCCTGAAGGCTATTTGAGGGCCCTGAAGGCTATTTGAGGGCCCTGAAGGCTATTTGAGGGCCCTGAAGGCTATTTGAGGGCCCTGAAGGCTATTTGAGGGCCCTGAAGGCTATTTGAGGGCCCTGAAGGCTATTTGAGGGCCCTGAAGGCTATTTGAGGGCCCTGAAGGCTATTTGAGGGCCCTGAAGGCTATTTGAGGGCCCTGAAGGCTATTTGAGGGCCCTGAAGGCTATTTGAGGGCCCTGAAGGCTATTTGAGGGCCCTGAAGGCTATTTGAGGGCCCTGAAGGCTATTTGAGGGCCCTGAAGGCTATTTGAGGGCCCTGAAGGCTATTTGAGGGCCCTGAAGGCTATTTGAGGGCCCTGAAGGCTATTTGAGGGCCCTGAAGGCTATTTGATGGCCCTGAAGGCTATTTGAGGGCCCTGAAGGCTATTTGAGGGCCCTGAAGGCTATTTGAGGGCCCTGAAGGCTATTTGAGGGCCCTGAAGGCTATTTGAGGGCCCTAAAGGCTATTTGAGGGCCCTAAAGGCTATTTGAGGGCCTTAAAGGCTATTTGAGGGCCTTAAAGGCTAATTTTCGGCTTTAAATGCTGATTTTCTGCTTTAGATCCTAATTCGAGGGCCTTAAATGATTAAAATCCATTAAAATTCATTTAAATTCATTCAAATCCATATAAATCCATTCAAATCCATTCAAATTCATTCAAATCCATTCAAATCCCTTCAAATCCATTTAAATCCACTCATTTCAATGCCAATCCTTTACAAACCGATTCCGGATTTTTGATGAAAACTTTCGAGCGTCCCATTTGAAATTGATCTGGATCGAGCTTCACACTGCGACAAATGATCTGAATTTGAATTGAATTCATTTGAATTTTGTCAGTTTATACCATCATTCATGCAAAAACACAGATCTTTCAATTTATTCTCGAAATTTACGAGTTTACGGCCATTTTCTTAGTCATCTTTTGACTAATAAAGCTAAAAATTCTTTAGAAAATCTTAGATTAACAATATAGTTCGCTGTTATAAAACAGTAGTCCAGTTATCAATTCCCTTTCCCCAACGTCAAAACCCTTTTTCCCAGACCCCTCCCTCGCAGCCGCATTAGCTCAGTTGGTAGAGCGTCAGACTTTTAATCTGAATGTCAGGGGTTCGAGCCCCCTATGCGGCTTTTTTACATTTCTCTTTTTTTAGGGAATTCTTTGCTAGGGTTTCTTAAAAGGTTTTCGAGAAGAATTCTTGATTTTAGCTTGTTTTAATGGATTGAATTGGTTTCTAGCAGTTTTTGGGTGAAAATTGGCTCTCTATCAGACGATATGAGGCGGGAAAGAATCTGGTGTCAGTCACAATGATCCAAGGATAACGTTAAAAGCTATTTTCTAAAAATCTGTTCAACCCATATTCTTACATGATATCCAACTAAGACAATCCCAAAGTTTCATCAAAATCCGTCTACTCAAAAAGAAGTTAATAGGGGGAACAGGTTCCAGGCAATTCCTCCCCCAACAACAAAAAACTGACCAACCCAAATTCTTACATGATATCCAACTAAGAGAATCCCAAAGTTTCATTAAAATCCGTTTACCCAAAAAGAAATTAATAGGGTGAACAGGTTTCAGACAATTTTTCTTGATTTGAGCTCGTTTTAGTGGGTGGAATTGGTTTCTATTAGCCAGAGTAGATATTGACAGCCAGATATTGACAGTAGTCTGGACTACTGTCAGACACAACGATCAACGGGTAAGATCAAAAGCGATTTTTTTGAGGGCCTTAAATTTTCTAAAAATCTGACCAATCCAAATTCTTACATGATATCCAACTAAGGCAATCCCAAAGTTTCATCAAAATCCGTCTACTCAAAAAGAAGTTAATAGGGGGAACAGGTTCCAGGCAGTTCTTCCCCAATAACCCAAAAAAAGAAAACATTAAAATCTGACCAATCCAAATTCTTACATGATATCCAACTAAGACAATCCCAAAGTTTCATTAGAATCCATCTACTGAAAAAGAAGTTAATAGGGTGAACAGGTTCCAGGCAGTTCTTCCCCAATAACCCAAAAAAAGAAAACATTAAAATCTGACCAATCCAAATTCTTACATGATATCCAACTAAGACAATCCCAAATTTTCATCAAAATCCGTCTACTCAAAAAGAAGTTAATAGGGGGAACAGGTTCCAGGCAATTCCTCCCCCAACAACCAAAATCTGACCAATCCAAATTCTTACATGATATCCAACTAAGGCAATCCCAAAGTTTCATCAAAACCTCTTTACTCAAAAAGGCTTGGTATTCGCTAGAACAACAAAATCGCCCTTCCCCAATATGAAAATCCCTTTTTTCCGATAACTCCCTCGCGGCCGCATTAGCTCAGTTGGTAGAGCGTCAGACTTTTAAACGGAAAGCTATCTGAATGTCAGGGGTTCGAGCCCCCTATGCGGCTAATCTTTTTTTTGAATTTTTTCTTTTTTCAGCAGATTCTTTTCTCGAGTTCGTGACGGGTTTCTTAAAGGGTTTCTAATAGAATCTGTAGAACTCAGTGCACTAGAAAGGATTCGTTTACAAGATTTTGAGCACAAAGTACATAGAGGTCAGTCAGAGAGTCAGAGAGGTCAATGGTCAATGGTCAATGGTTCAGCTGATTTTTCTAGTCCAAAATAAACAATCTAAACTTCTTTTCTTGTAATTTCTTGTAGTCTTCTTGTAAACGCAGAGGATCTGGTGCACAAGAGAGAGCATTTTTGCAGCAAAAGAGCTCAAGAGAGATTTTTTTGTCGATTTCCCACCTCGCATCCCTGTTTTGGATCTCCGCGATATGTGGGCCATGTCTGTTCGGTTAAAATGGCATATCTGAATTTGTAAAGAAGTTACAGCGCTCATTTACAGCTTTCTAGATTTCTATAGCTCTCTATAGCTCTCCATAGCTCTCTATAGCTCTCTATAGCTCTCTATAGCTCTCTATAGCTCTCTATGGCTCTCTATAGCTCTCTATAGCTCTCTATATCTAGCTTTGTTTGATCACACCTCCACAGAAATTTCTCGAACGGTCGTCGATATGCGTATCCAGCTCGTCGCACTCGAATATTCTCCTTTAGTCCCAAATAAACGACCTGGTGATGGACTCTGAAAAGGAAATGAATTGATTAAATCGCTTTTTTAATATAATAAATGATTACTCTTTCTTGGCGAACACAAAGAACACTAGTTCTTGAAAAAAAGAAACGAAGTCACGGGAACTTTATTTTACATTTTTAAGGCTCAAGGTTAATAGGAATCATGATTGGAATCAGACCATTCGAGTTCAAACCAATTTCTCTTGAAACTCAAACGATTTTTGGAAATTGAATCAATTTTTCGTCAATCTGGAAGTCACGGGAACTAAATTTTACATTTTTAAGGCTCAAAGTTAATTGGAATCATGATTGGAATCAGACCATTCGAGTTCAAACCAATTTCTCTTGAAACTCAAACGATTTTTGGAAATTGAATCAATTTTTCGTCAATCTGGAAGTCACGGGAACTAAATTTTACATTTTTAAGGCTCAAAGTTAATTGGAATCATGATTGGAATCAGACCATTCGAGTTCAAACCAATTTCTCTTGAAACTCAAACGATTTTTGGAAATTGAATCAATTTTTCGTCAATCTGGAAGTCACGGGAACTAAATTTTACATTTTTAAAGCTCATGGTTAATTGGAATCATAATTCGAATCAGACCATTCGAGTTCAAACCAATTTCTCTTGATACCCAAACAATTTTTGGAAATTGAACCAATTTTTCGTCAATCTGGAAGTCACAAGAACTAAATTTTACATTTTTAAGGCTCAAGGTTAATTGGAATCATGATTGGAATCAGACCATTCAAGTTCAAACCAATTTCTCTTGATACCCAAACAATTTTTGGAAATTGAACCAATTTTTGGTCAATCTGGAAGTCACAGGAAATAAATTTTACATTTTTAAGGCTCAAAGTTAATTGGAATCATGATTGGAATCAGACCATTCGAGTTCAAACCAATTTCTCTTGAAACTCAAACGATTTTTGGAAATTGAATCAATTTTTCGTCAATCTGGAAGTCACGGGAACTAAATTTTACATTTTTAAGGCTCAAAGTTAATTGGAATCATGATTGGAATCAGACCATTCGAGTTCAAACCAATTTCTCTTGAAACTCAAACGATTTTTGGAAATTGAATCAATTTTTCGTCAATCTGGAAGTCACGGGAACTAAATTTTACATTTTTAAAGCTCATGGTTAATTGGAATCATAATTCGAATCAGACCATTCGAGTTCAAACCAATTTCTCTTGATACCCAAACAATTTTTGGAAATTGAACCAATTTTTTGTCAATCTGGAAGTCACGGGAATTTTATCTTACATTTTTAAGGCTCAAGGTTAATTGAAATCATAATTCGAATCAGACCATTCAACTTCAACCCAATTTCTCTTGAAAATGAAAAGATTTTTGGAAATTGAACCAATTTTTCGTCAATCTGGAAGTCACGGGAACTAAATTTTACATTTTTAAAGCTCATGGTTAATTGGAATCATGATTGGAATCAGACCATTCGAGTTCAAACCAATTTCTCTTGAAAATGAAAAGATTTTTGGAAATTGAATCAATTTTTCGTCAATCTGGAAGTCACGGGAACTAAATTTTACATTTTTAAAGCTCATGGTTAATTGGAATCATAATTCGAATCAGACCATTCAAGTTCAATCTAATTTTCTAGTTTATAGTCTATTTCTTGTTGTTTATTGTCTATGATTAGCTTTATTTGTCTATTGTTAGTTTGGGAAACGTTTTAGGAACGAAAAGCTTTGTTAGCTTTGTCTTTGAAAGCTTTAAAGTCTTGAAGGTTGAAAGTCTTGAAGCTTTAAAGTCTTGCAGCTTTCAGCTTTAAGTTCAGCTCTAAGTTCAGCTTTAAGTTCAGCTCTAAGTTCAGCTTTAAAGTTCTCCACAAGCCACCTTTCTTCTTCCCAATCGCCGGCTTTCTTTGTCTCATTCGGTTTTATACAGCGAACGTAATGCGGTGTGCATTTCATCAACGATGAGACTAACTCATTGGCTTGGGTCTAGAAAAGTTTGTTTTACGAAAGAAAAAATCGCCGAAACATACTCGAATCTTTATGGAAACGGTCGTCGGGCGTTTCCCCTGTTGGATCTGATCCGGGAAAAGATTTCTAGCGAATTGACTAAAAAATATAGTAAATACTGTAACGTTAAACGATTCCTTTAACTCACTTATTGCTTTGTTGCATTAGTTGAATCAAATCCGAGTAGAGAACGTCACGATTTCGATCGCAGAAACCATCAATACTGTAGGTGACCTAAGGGAGATTTGAAATTGATTTGAAATTGATTGATTGACGTCAGATTGATTGCTTGATTGATTGATTGCCAGGTTCGACTTGGTTACAAGGTTACGGTAGCTTTCTACGGATTACGGTAATCCTAAAGGATCCTGAACGGTCCTAACCTATCCTGAAGGGCCCTAAAGGATCCTGAAGGGTCCTGAACAGTCCTAAAGGATCCTGAAGGGTCCTAAAGGATCCTAAATGATCCTAAAGGGTTCTGAAGGGTCCTGAACGGTCCTAAAAGATCCTGAAGGGTCCTGAAGGATCCTGAAGGGTCCTGAACGGTCCTAAAGGATCCTGAAGGGCCCTAAAGGATCCTGAAGGGTCCTGAACGGTCCTAAAGGATCCTGAAGGGCCCTAAAGGATCCTGAAGGGTCCTGAACGGTCCTAAAGGATCCTGAAGGGCCCTAAAGGATCCTGAAGGGCCCTGAACGGTCCTAAAGGATCCTGAAGGGCCCTAAAGGATCCTAAAGGATCCTAAACGGTCCTAAAGGGTTCTGAAGGGTCCTGAAGGATCCTGAAGGGCCCTGAACGGTCCTAAAGGATCCTGAAGGGCCCTAAAGGATCCTGAAGGGTCCTGAACGGTCCTAAAGGATCCTGAACGGTCCTGAACGGTCCTAAAGGATCCTGAAGGGCCCTGAAGGGTCCTGAACGGTCCTAAAGGATCCTGAAGGGCCCTAAAGGATCCTAAAGGATCCTAAACGGTCCTAAAGGGTTCTGAAGGGCCCTGAAGGATCCTGAAGGGCCCTGAACGGTCCTAAAGGATCCTGAAGGGTCCTAAAGGATCCTGAACGATCCTAAAGGATCCTGAAGGGTCCCAAAGGATCCTATATTTTCCCAGAATTTAATCAATTTCAAAGTAAACCATCAAGATTCGATAAAACAACAAAATTCCCTTTCCCCAACCTCAAAACCCCTTTTCCCCCTAGCCCTCTTACAGCCGCATTAGCTCAGTTGGTAGAGCGTCAGACTTTTAATCTGAATGTCAGGGGTTCGAGCCCCCTATGCGGCTAATAATTTTTTTCATTTTTCTTTTTTTAGGGAATTCTTTGCTAGGGTTTCTTAAAAGGTTTTCGAGAAGATTTTTTGATTTTAGCTTGTTTTAATGGATTGAATTGGTTTCTAGCAGTTTTTGGGTGAAAATTGGATCTCTATCAGACACTAACTCTATCAAACCATATGAGGCCAGAGAGAGACAGACTGCTGTTATGCACAACGATCCAAGGGTAACGTTAAAAGCTATTTTCTAAAAATCTGACCAATCCAAATTCTTACATGACATCCAACTAAGACAATCCCAAAGTTTCATCAAAATCCGTCTACTCAAAAAGAAGTTAATAGGGGGAACAGGTTCCAGGCAATTCCGCCCCCAACAACCAAAAACTGACCAACCCAAATTCTTACATGATCTCCAACTAAGAGAATCCCAAAGTTTCATTAAAATCCGTTTACCCAAAAAGAAGTTAATAGGGTGAACAGGTTTCAGACAATCTTTCCAAATTCGGATTCGATGCCGCATTCTGGAGCACTAAGCTGTCTTAGGGTCAAGTAACAGTAACAAGTAAAAGAGTCAAAGTTGTTCAAAAAGTCAGGAACAGGATCCCCTAGCGCTTGTAAAGTCAAATCTCTTAAACTCACATTTCCCGCATAATGTCGAATGACGAACGAGTCAGCGCCGGTGGCAAAATGCGGGTGATGAGCAACGGATTTCGAGAGAGTCGACAACAACTGAATAGCTTTATTTTGCGATTTAATTTGCGATTCAATTCGCTATCTGTTTTTTAAGTTCTTAAATCTTTGCTAAAGCGCTAAAATGCAATTGGACGGAATCTTTTAATACTTTTTAGTCAAATTTTTGATTCAACTGTCTTAGCCGACCGGATAATCCTATCCAGCTGAATCAAATCAGCTAAGACAGCTGAATGAAGTCTTGTCTCCTAGTCCGGGGGTTAAGGGTTCGATCCCGGCGGCTGATTGCTTCTTTATTATCGGTTTTTTTCTAAACAACATTTGGGTAATAGGAGTTGCAATTGATTATAGTCGTAATACCGTATTTTCTCCAATAGTAGTGCACCCGGGTGCACTCCAATAGTGCAGGTATGGGTCTACCTCGAACCCTTCCCCACTTCAGTCTTCAAGGATCTCGCTTGAATATTTACTTTACTACCACCAAGATCTGCACCGATGGAAGCTCCAGCTGGACCCACGCCCAAAGCCTACAACGCAAACCACCGCGACCCTCTTGAAGGAAGGCGAAGACCTCTTGAAGCTCCAGAAAGCTTCAAAAAGCTCCAGAAAGCCTCAAAAAGCTCCAGAAAGCCTCACAAAAGCTCCAGAAAGCCTCAAAAAGCTCCAGAAAGCCTCAAAGAGCTCCAGAAAGCTTCAAAAAGCTCCAGAAAGCCTCACAAAAGCTCCAGAAAGCCTCAAAAAGCTCCAGAAAGCCTCAAAAAGCTCCAGAAAGCCTCAAAAAGCTCCAGAAAGCCTCTTGAAGCTCCAGAAAGCCTCAAAAAGCTCCAGAAAGCCTCAAAAAGCTCCAGAAAGCCTCAAAAAGCTCCAGAAAGCCTCACAAAAGCTCCAGAAAGCCTCAAAAAGCTCCAGAAAGCCTCAAAAAGCTCCAGAAAGCCTCAAAAAGCTCCAGAAAGCTTCAAAAAGCTCCAGAAAGCCTCACAAAAGCTCCAGAAAGCCTCAAAAAGCTCCAGAAAGCTTCAAAAAGCTCCAGAAAGCTTCAAAAAGCTCCTCTTTTGCGACCAGGCGGGCATTGCGCTCAAGTCGGCAACGGTCGGGTATAAGTGGTCCGCGCCATCCATTTTCAGGGCTGGACATCACGGGAACTTTATTTTGCATTTTTAAGGGTCTTTTTAAGACATTTTTGCTTAAAAGGGCTTAAAGTAATGACAAAGATCAATACAAAAGAAAGCAGAGGTTTTTTTTGATGATTTTAGACTCATTTTCTATGATAATGAAGTGAGAATTTTGATATAAAGTATTTAATCTATAATATTGAATAATTAAATAGTTTGATCGGCCTTTAAACTTTTGAAAGTTTATCGGAAAAAACTTTAAAAAAGATTGAAGAAAAATTTCGTCACTCTTTTCCCCTCCCCTTTCACCCCTTTCCCACAAAACCCCTTTCCCGTCGCGGTCTCTCCAGCGGTCTCGTGGTGTAGTGGTTATCACATCTGTCTAACACACAGAAGGTCGGCGGTTCGATCCCGCCCGAGATCATTTTTCCATTTTTTTTTTGCAACAATAGATTTTTAAAGATATAAAAGCTGTTGGAGATTGTCAGGACTGTTTGAAGAGTAATTTCACTGGTCCAGAGCTGGTCCAGAGCCAGCTCAAAGCTAGCTCAAAGCCAGCTCAAAGCTGGTTTCTAGCCGGCCTGTCAATTCTAGCCAATCCTTTCCCTGTCTAATCTGTCAGTCCTCTCCAAATCTCAACTCCAGCGTCAAAAGTTTTCAGCTTTTGTTTTTTAATCGTTTTTTAATGTTTTTCAATGTTTATAAAGGTTTATAAGGGTTTTATTAAAGATTTTCGGATGTTTTTAGCCACTTTATAGCCTAAGAAACGTCAAAAATGCTGTTTTCTAGGGTTTTTTGCGTCTCTCACCTGCGTATCAACTCCTTCCGAAGTGCCATGATTCTGTGCACACGTATCATCCAATAATGACATGATACCTGCAAAAGAAATCATTAGAAATCATTAGAAATCATTAGAAATGATTAGAAAGCCTTAGAAAGCCTTAGAAATCATTAGAAATCATTAGAAAGCCTTAGAAATCATTAGAAATCCTTAGAAATCCTTAGAAATCATTAGAAATCATTCGAAATCATTAGAAACCATTAAAAAGCCTTAGAAAGCCTTTTCAGAAAAATTCAGAGGAGGTTCACAAAAGTCGCTTTATGGAAAATTGACTATTCTAAATATTCTAGCTTTACTTATGAGGAGAGACTTGCTTTTTTTGAACTAAAAACTTTACAGCATCGTCGCTTTGTCATGATTTAGTCCGAAACTTTCAAAATCCTCCGTTGTAAACAGATTAGCCCTTTGTTTATAGACTTTTTCAAATTTAAACCGCGGTCAGGGCCCAGAAGTGGCTCATTCCTTTTGCAAATTCCTTTGCTTTCCAATGCCTCTTTATCAAATTCATTTCCCGTTAGAGCCGCTAGATTATGGAACTTGCTCCCAAACGACATACGAGAAATTCAGTCGCTTTTCATATTCAAGAAACGTATCGATGCTTTAGATCTAGTGGCTCTTTGCCGTAAGTAATTGGCTTATTGATTTCAGTATGTATTGTATGATTAAGTATCACTGTGCATTTCTCTATGATTTCTTTCACTTTATCGTTTGAATAAAGTATTATTATTATTATTAGAAATCTTTAGAAATCATTAGAAATGATTAGAAAGCCTTAGAAATCATTAGAAATCATTAGAAATCATTAGAAATCCTTAGAAAGCCTTAGAAATCCTTAGAAATCATTTGGAAATCATTAGAAATCATTAGAAATGATTAGAAAGCCTTAGAAAGCCTTAGAAATGATTAGAAATCATTAGAAACCGTTAGAAATCATTAGAATTCCTTAGAAATGATTAGAAATGATTTAGAAATGATTAAAAATTATTAAAAATCATTAAAAACCATTAGAAATCTTTAGAAATCTTTAGAAATCATTAGAGATGATTAGAAATGATTAGAAATGATTAGAAATCATTAAAAATCATTAAAAACCATTAGAAATCATTTGGAAATCATTAGAAATCATTAGAAATGATTAGAAAGCCTTAGAAAGCCTTAGAAAGCCTTAGAAATCATTAGAAATCATTAGAAATCATTAGAAATCATTAGGAAATCATTAAAAAGCCTTAGAAATCATTAGAAATCATTAGAAATCATTAGAAAACCACCGAACAGAAAGCCTTAAGTCATTGAAGCCAAGCCTTAGAAATCATTAAAATCAGAAAGCCTTAGGAAAGCCTTAGAAATCATTAGAAACCATTAGAAATCATTAAAAATCATTAGAAATCTTTAGAAATCATTAGAAATCGAAATCTCGATCTTTTCTACCCATTTCTACATCTAAATATGTGAATTTGAGTATAAAAAAACGAGCCTGGCGGTCGCTTTTCCTCGATCAGCTCGCAAACGATTTTATTATTAAAATACTCGATTTCCGTCCATTTTATGCCTTCCTAAATTCGAAGGATTTATAGAAAACAATCATTTTTTTTGGCTCTACCAATTGTAGCTTTCTTTTTAGCTCTACCAATTGTTGGAAGATTGGATGATACCTCAACAATTGGATGATAGCTCTACCAATTGTTGATAGAGCTTGAATGCTTGCTGCTGCTGCGTGCTTGAATTCAAAGATGTTTTAGCATTTCTGCAGAATGCAGGAAAATCAAACAAAAGATAGATTTGCGCGCTAGATGCTTTGCGTTTACAGAATTCAAGCACAAAATGCAAGCACAAGCATTATTTCCCGGCATTATACCCGGATTATTCCCGGCATTATTCCCCCCAGCATTATTCCTGGCTGAAGTGGACTTATTAGGGAAATTACTTAGGGAAATTGGGCTTGAAATCAAGTTGGATGGTCAAGAGCAGGGACTAGTTCAGGACCAGGTCCAGAACCAGATTCAGATCCATGTCCAGGTCCAGAACCAGATTCAGATCCATGTCCAGGTCCAGAACCAGATTCAGATCCATGTCCAGGTCCAGAACCAGATTCAGATCCATGTCCAGGTCCAGAACCAGATTCAGATCCATGTCCAGGTCCAGAACCAGATTCAGATCCATGTCCAGGTCCAGAACCAGATTCAGATCCATGTCGGGTCCAGGGTCCAGAACCAGATTCAGATCCATGTCCCCACCCGGGTCCCGAACCCGATTCAGATCCATGTCCAGGTCCCCCCAGACCAGTTCAGTCTCGCCAGGTCCACGGCAGATTCAAGATCCATGTCAGGTCAGAACCAGATTCAGATCCATGTCCCGGAAGTCCAGAACCAGATTCAGATCCATGTCCAGGTCCAGAACCAGATTCAGATCCATGTCCCCCCAGGTCAAGAACCAGATTCAGATCCATGTCCAGGTCCAGAACTAGATTCAGATCCAATATCCATGTTCAGGTGGTGATTTAGAATCCATGTTCAGGTCCAGAACCAATTCAGATCCATGTTCAGGTCCAGAACCAATTCAGATCGTATTCCGTTCAGGAAGCTTCAGATTCAGATCCATGTCCACGTCCAGAACTAGATTCAGATCATATCCAGATCCCAGAACCAGCCTTGGCTTCATTTAGCCTCACCTGGCCCTGAACAACTCGGCACAGAGCATGGCGGTATTTCCCGGCATTATTCCCAGCATTTCCCCAGCATTATTCCCGACATTCCCGGCATTTTCCCAGCATTTCCCAGCATTACTCCCGACTCTATTCCAGCGCATTTCCACCTTTACATATTCTTCTTGCTCAGCTTTCAGCGTCAATTCGATGAAGATTTGCTGTAGTTTTTCGTTCACATAATTGATGCTAGAAACAGGGTTTTCTTTTCTTAAAAATGCTTTAGCTATTCACCAAAATTGTTCGAAACAAATTATGATCAAATATCTCAGAAGCCGTAAATATCAAAATGCCAATCGAAACGAATTTGATGAGGCAGGGATCTTCATTGCGTCGTTCCTGATTGCACTAGAAAATGAGAATTATAAAGGTGACGAAGAACCGGAACAACGTCGTAGAAGACGCAGAATTACCGCAAAAACCTCGTATTATATTATGAAATACATTTTCTTTTTAGATCTCAAAGTCGAGATCCAACGCCTATCCCCACCAAAGCGAGACATTTATGGAACTCGAACGCTATGAAGCTCTGAGCACAGCCTGATCCGGTTCGGGTCTACTGATCGCCTGGAGAGGTTCAAAAGAACAGCGCTACTCCATTAATGTCAAAGAAGAGTGCGCGATCGTCTAAGATTAGACTTCAACCTAGAGCAGAAACATTCCACCGTACGGCAATGTTCTCAGTGGCATAAAAAGCTAACTGTAAAACTCGATCGTAAATCAGCGACCTTTCCTCAGAAGTATTAAATTTCAAGAAAACAACAAAATTCTCTTTCCCTAACGTCAAAGTCTTACCTCCCTAGGCGGCCTCTCGCAGCCGCATTAGCTCAGTTGGTAGAGCGTCGTTTTAAACGGAAAGCGATCTGAATGTCAGGGTTCAGGCCCCCTATACTGGCTAATCCTTTTTTACATTTCTCTTTTTTGAGAATTTCTGCTGGGGTTTTGTTAAAAGGTTTTCCGGAAGAGTTTTTGGTTTTAGCTCGTTTTAATGGATGGAATTGGTTTCTAGCAGTTTTTGGGTGAAAGTGGCTCTCTGATAGAGCCTTGGCTCTCTGATAGAGATAAAGGGTCTATCCGACAGCCTGGGCGGGGAAAGACCTGGTGTCAAATCCACAGCAATCCAAGGATAACGTTAAAAGCTATTTTCTAAAAATTCGTTAAATTCAAATTCTTACATGATATCCAACTAAGATAATACCAAAGTTTTATTAAAATCCGTCTACTCAAAGAAGTTAATAGGAGACAGGTTCAGGCAATTCCTCCCCCAACAACCAAAAAACTGACCAATCAAATTCTTACATGATATCAACTAAGATAATCCCAAAGTTTTATTAAATCGTCAAAAGAAGTTAATAGGGTGAACAGGTTTCAGACAATTCTTCCAACAACCAAAATAGAAAACTAAAACTGACCAATCCAAATTCTTACATGATATCCAACTAAGACAAACCCAAAGTTTCATCAAAATCCTTCTACTCAAAAAGAAGTTCAATAGGGTGAACAGGTTTCAGGCAATTCTTCCCCAACAACCAAAAGGAAAACATTAAAACTTGGAAATCTCTTCTATTACCTAGTATAGACATCAATCAAATAAGTACCGTAGCTAGTATTCTTGGCCCGGATAGCGACAAAAAACACAACCCAGTAACAATAGAGTTTATTAATTTAAAAGAAAGAGGAAAACTTTCGCGGGACCGGGGTCGAACCCGGATCCTGTAGGCTTTAGGCGAGCGCTTTCCCGACTGCACCATGGCGACATCGTTAGCAAGGAGAAAAACTAGCTGTTAAGCCTTGCTGTTAGGCCGCACTGTTATAAAAATGTTAGTCCATTCCCTTCCCAACCTCAAAACCCCTTTTTTTCCGGAACGCCCTCCCACAGCCGCATTAGCTCAGTTGGTGCAGCGTCAGGACTTTAAAACGGAAGGGTATCTGAATGTCAGGGGTTCGAGCCCCCTATGCGGCTAATCATTTTTTGAATTTCTCTGTTTTTAGGGAATTCTTTGCTGGGGGTTTTTAAAGGGTTTTGCAATAGAATCTTGTAAATTCAGTGCACTAGAAACGATGCGTTTACGAGATTTTGAGCACAAAGTACAGAAAGGTCGGGGAAGGTCGAAGAAAATGGAGTGGAGATCGAAATGGAATCAGGGAATTCTTGTTGAGCCGCCCTGTAGATCGATACTGTTCTACATTTTGCAATCTCTACCGCTTCTGTAGGTGAATGGATAAGGATTGTCCAGCTTTTAGAATGGATAAGGATTTTCCTGAGGGCAAGGACTGGGTGTAAAATAACTGGTTAACTGGTAGATTTAGTTTCTCTGGGATGTACGGCAATTCGAAGAGATCCTTCCTGATCGAGCCAACGTAATTTCTACAGCCTAGTCCACAGTAAGCCTACAGACTCAGCCACAGTAAGCCTACAGCCTTATCCACAGTGTCCCTTCAGCCTAGCTTCACAGTAAGCCTACAGCCTAGCCACCGTAATCCCACAGCCTCAGCCACACTAAGCCTACAGCCTCAGCCACCGTAATCCTACAGCCTAGCCACCGTAATCCTACAGCCTAGCCACAGTAATCCTACATCCAATCCTTAGCCATCTAGAGATCTAGAGAAAATAGAGCTTTTAGCGTCTTAGCGGTTATCGTGGAGGAATTTCTAACCGTCGTCAATCGATTCTCCGTGTCGATTTACATAGGACACGTGAGCTAAAAATTTGATTTAAAGCTTTTGCAGCTAAGGCCAGAAGAGCTCAAAGTTTGGTTGTGACGACTTTTTTCGCGAATCTCGAGTTTTCTTCAATATTAGGGAACCGTTAAAGCTTATCGGGTAATCATAAAAAAGCTACCGTATTCAAAAAAAGCTGCCGTAAGCTGCCGTAATGACCTGGCTGTCATGATTCTCTACTCTTTTTAAGTTTCTGAGTATGGTAGCGCGAGAATCCACTGAAAATCCTAGTTCATAGTACGATTTACCGTATAAAACATCGAAAATAACATATAAACTCGACTTTCAGCCCCATAAATTTTCTTTTTTGAATGTAAATTGTTTAGCGGCTTCTGGACGAAGCTGTTCTTTTCAAAACGCGGGAAATCTTTCTCGAAACTCTCTCGAATCTTTCTCAAATCTCTTTCTCCTCTCTCTCTCTCTTTCTCTCTCTCGAACTCACCAAGAAAGTCGAACACTTTCGAGTAAATCGATTTCCACCCATGCATCCCTTTGTGTAATTCGCTTGCTCCACATTCAATTGTATATTTATCGTTTCTGGTTTATTTGCCCAACGAGATTCCATTCGTCTAAACATAATCGTTTAGGAAAATCTTTCATTTTTAGGCTGAAATGAAAGCACTCCTCACAAAGCACTCCTCACAGAGCACTCCTCACAAAGCACTCCTCACAAAGCACTCCTCACAAAGCACTCCTCACAAAGCACTCTCACAAAGCACTTGGAACAAAGCAGTGCTTATCCTTTCAAAAATCAAAAGATTCCCAAGTCTCAGCTAATAAATGTTGTATACTATTAAAAGCCCTGAATTTTCTCTGACAAAATCAGAAAAAAGATTTTGAATTCGAGTGATTGTTGGGGAGTTGGGTGTTAAAAGTAACTGCTGGGATTAGACCTGGGCCAATGACACACAGATCACCAAACGAGCTCTGAGAACCTGAGAACTCTGAGAACGACACTGAGCTCCTCGAAAGAAACCTCCTAGGGCAATAAGATAAAGACGCACTGGATCTAAGAAGTACGGACATGCGCCAGCTCTAGAGACTCAGCCTTGAGACTCAGCTCTTGAGACTCAGCTCTAGAGACTCAGCTCTCCAGACTCAGCTCTTGAGACTCAACTCTCCAGACTCAGCTCTAGAGACTCAGCTCTAGAGACTCAGCTCTAGAGACTCAGCTCTAGAGACTCAGCTCTCCAGACTCAGCTCTAGAGACTCACATAAGTGAGCACTGCTTTCATCCCCATCACCCAAATATTCAAAAGAATTTTTTGCTTTTAAAAGCTTCTTTAAAAGTACAAGTACAAGTAACTCAAGTACAAGTTCAAGTAACTCAAGTACAAGTACAAGTAACTCAAGTTCAAGTACAAGTAACTCAAGTACAAGCACAAGTAACTCAAGTACAAGTACAAGTAGCTCGAAGTAATAAGTACAAGTAGCTCAAGTACAAGTAACTCAAGTACGCATACAAGTAACTCAAGTTCAAGTACAAGTAATCCTCAAGTAATAAGTTACTAAGTAACTCAAAAGTACAAAGTACAATATTTCTGTTCGATATCTTGAGAAATTTCGAAAATAGTAAAACGCGCATTCATGACTGGGACAAGCCAATGAAAATCGAGCTTTTTTCTCCCACCTTGTCGTGAGTTTTTCCTTGATCAAGCCCTATGGTGAGTCCAAGCAGAAATGTGGGGAATTTCCTGAGGACTAAAAATGAGTACCGTATTTCTCGACTAGAAGACCGGGTAAAAGAGTATGATCAGGTAGTTTTGAGGTAGCAGTTTTTCTTTTTTGTGTATTCCTTTTTCAAAGGCAATAGAGTTGGAAAATGACTCAAAAATAAGCACATGAGCCAACAGATTTTTGAGCCATTTTCCAGCTCTATAGCACTTGATTGAAAGCTTTTATGCAGAAAAGAAATTTTTTAGGAAAGGGTTGCTACGCAGGAGTTTTAAAAAGGGGCTGCTACAGCAGGAGTACGCGATCATACTTTTTACCCGGTCTCTATTCAAAGAA